>MU784618.1:10191-20835 GCA_026770625.1 Nicotiana glauca
TTGAACCGTCATTAATGACTTTGTTTGATCTCCTTGAACTTAGATCTTGGAATCTCCAGTCTTCTAGGTAGAGTTACCGCCACAATGACTTGTTCTCGGCCATAGTCTCATTCTTCTCGATGATTTCTCAACTACCTCTCTAGTTAGGCCTTTTGTAAGTGGATCCGACACATTATCATTTGACTTTACATAGTCAATCGTGATAATTCCTCTAGAGAGTAATTGCCTAACGGTTTTATGTCTTCGTCGTATATGACGAGATTTACCGTTATACATAACGCTCCCAGCCCTTCCAACTGCCGCTTGGCTATCGCAATGTATGCATATTGGTGCCAACGGTTTGGGCCAAAATGGAATGTCTTCCAAGAAATTCCGGAGCCATTCAGCTTCTTCATACTATGAACTCATCCTCCATTGTAGAGCGGGCAATACAAGTTTGTTTGGACGATTTTCAAAATACCGCTCCTCCACCAATAGTGAATACATATCCACTTGTGGACTTCAAATCAGTTGAACCGGTGATCCAATTTGCATCACAATATCCTTCAATCACCACAGGATATTTGCTGTAGTGCAAATCAAAGTTTTGGGTATGTTCTAAATATCCCAAAACTCGTTTCATTGTCATCCAATGAGTTTGATCTGGACTGCTCATGTATCGACTCAATTTACTTATAGCACAAGCTATATCTGGTCATGTACAATTCATGATGTACATTAAGCATCCCAACACACGAGCATAATCCAATTGTGATATGCTTTGGTCTTTGTTCTTTGCTAATGCAAGATTCACGTCAATTGGAGTCTTGGCAACTTTAAAGCCCAAGTGCTTGAATTTTTCAAGTTCTGTCTTAATATAATGAGATTGTGACAATGCCAGACCTTGAGAAGTCTTTTGGATCTTAATCCCCAGAATTAAATCCGCAACTCCTAAGTCTTTCATATCAAACTTGCTAGTTAGCATACGCTTAGTAGCATTTATGTTTGCAATGTCATTATTCATTATCAGCATATCATCCACATATAGGCAAACAATGACTATGTGATATGGAACATTTTTAATGTACACACATTTATCACATTCGTTTATCTTAAAACCATTTGACAACATTGTTTGGTCAAATTTCGCATGCCATTGTTTGGGTGCTTGTTTTAGTCCGTCGAGGGACTTAACAAGTCTACATACCTTCTTTTCTTTACCCGGAACCACAAACCCTTCAAGTTGTTCCATGTAGATTTCTTCCTCCAAATCTCCATTTAAGAAGGCTGTCTTTACGTCCATTTGATGAATTTCAAGACCATAAACTGCAGCTAAAGCTACTAGCGTTCGTATGGACGTAATTCTCGTCACTGGAGAATATGTATCAAAGTAGTCAAGACCTTCTCGTTGTCTATACCTAGAGGTGTTCATGGTTCGGTTTGGATCGATTTTTCCCTTAGAAGAAGCCAAACCAAGTAAGTCAGTTTTTCAACTATTAGAACCAAAGCAAACCAATTAAGTCGGTTTTTCTCAATTCGGTTTATGTCGGTTTTTCGGTTTTTTCGGTTATTTGTTGGTTTTTTTCTTAAATATAAGATATACACTACCAAACACATATTCCCGCAACCATATTTTCAATGTAACACTATCAAATCAATTGCCCTTTGATAAATCTATTATTTATCAAGATATATTGATGATAATTTAATCAAATAGTGATGAATAATATAATTAAAAATATGTTATTTTTAACACGAAATTGATTCTTACACTAAACAAAAGAAAACTACCAATCAAACTAGAATGTAAAGGTAAAGAACTATATTAAAAGTGCAAACTATTGACATTTACTATAATTTTTCTAAAACTTTGTATAACAATATGCATATATATGGGTGTAATAATAAACTTAAAATAGCTACTCCTATGGTCGGGTTGGTTCGGTTTTTTTCTGATTAACACTAAAATCAAACCAAATTTGATCGGTTTTTAAAATTCAAAACCAAAACCAAACCAAACCAAAAAGTGTTGGTTTTTTTGGTCGGTTTGGTTTGGTTCGATTTTTCGGATTTTTATGAACAACCCTATCTATACCCTTTGACAACAAGTCTTGCCTTAAATTTATCAATAGTTCCATCATCTTTCATTTTTCTTTTAAAAAATCCATTTACTACCCAAAGGTTTATTTTCAGGAGGAAGATCAACCAATTCTCATGTATGGTTGTTCAATATGGATTCTATTTCACTATTGACTGCCTCTTTCCAGAATAATGATTCTGAAGAAGACATAGCTTCTTTAAATGTTTGAGGCTCATTCTCCAATAAGAAAGTCACAAAATCTGGTCCAAACGAAGTAGACGTTCTTTGACGTTTACTACGTCTTGGATCCTTCTGATTAAGTGTACTTTCTTTTGTTTCTTCCCGAGGTCGTTTAGATCCTTCACCAATCGACTCGCATTCCTTTTTATACGGATATATATTTTTAAAGAATTCAGCATTATCTGATTCTATAACCGTATTATTATGAATGTCGGGATTTTCTGATTTATGAACCACAAATCGATATGCTTTACTATTAGTCGCATATCCTATGAAAACACAATCAACGATTTTTGGTCCTATTTTTACCCTTTTGGGTTTAGGAATTTGCACTTTTGCCAAACACCCCCACACTTTCAAATAATTCAAGTTGGGCTTCCTTCCTTTCCATTTTTCATATGGAATGGATTGTGTTTTGCTATGGGGTACTCGATTTAGTATTCGGCTAGCCGTAAGAACGGCTTCCCCCCACAAGTTCTGTGGCAATCCAGAACTTATCAATAATGCGTTCATCATCTCCTTTAATGAACGATTCTTTCTTTCTACAATCCCGTTGGATTGGGGCGTGTAAGGAGCCGTTGTTTGATGAATAATTCCATATTCTAAACATATTTGTTCAAAAGGAGATTCATATTCATCACCCCTATCACTTCTTATCATTATGATTTTCTTGTTAAGTTGCGTTTCAACTTCATTTTTGTATTGCTTGAATGCGTCTATTGCTTCATCTTTATTATTAAGTAAGTAAATATAGCAATATCGAGCACTGTCGTCAATAAAAGTTATGAAATACTTCTTTCCACTGCGAGATGGTATTGACTTCATGTCACAAATATCTGTGTGAATTAAGTCTAACGGATTTGAATTCCTTTCAACCGACTTATAAGGATGTTTAACATACTTAGATTCCACACATATTTGACATTTTGATTTTTCACATTCAAACTTAGGCAATACTTCCAAGTTAATGGTTTTCCGCAAGATTTTATAATTGACATGACCCAAACGTTCATGCCATAAATTATTTGACTCAAGTAAGTAAGACGAAACTGAAATTTTATTATTATTTTCAATAATCATTACATTCAGCGTGAAAAGGCCCTCGGTAAGGTATCCTTTTCCTACAAACATATCATTCTTACTTATTACAACCTTGTCGGACACAAAAACGCACTTAAAACCGTGCTTAACAAGAAGTCCAGCAGAGACTAAATTCTTCCTAATCTCAGGAACATGAAGGACGTTGTTCAAAGTTACCACTTTGCCGGAAGTCATTTTCAGAAATATCTACCCACATCCTTCAATCTTGGCCGTTGCAGCATTTCCCATGGAAAACGTCTCATCGGGTCCAGCAGAAGCATATGCAGAAAATGCTTCTCTCACAGCACAAACATGGCGGGTGGCTCCAGAATCAATCCACCATTCCTTAGGATTGCCCACCAAGTTGCATTCAGAAAGCATGACACACAAGTCATCAATATCATCATGTTTTTCCACCATGTTTGCTTGACCCCTTTTCTTGTCTTTCTTCCGAGCATGACACCCCGTAGATTTGTGTCCGATTTTCCCACAGTTGTAGCAGTTTCCACTGAACCGCTTCTTGCTTGGGTTGTATTTCGGATCAGAAGCCTTCTTCCTCTTTTTGTTATCTTCAACAATATTTGCTCCCATTATTGTTGAATTTCCACGGCCTCTCATTTCAGCAACTTTATTGTGTTCTTCGATTCTCCATCGAACAATGAGATCTTCAAGGGACATCTCCTTTCGTTTGTGTTTCAAATAATTTTTGAAGTCCTTCCACAATGGAGGCAACTTCTCAATTATTGCTGCTACTTGGAATGCTTCATTGATGACAAGACCTTCAATGAAAATTCCGTTAGTAAAAATACTGAATTGTTTACTTTCAACATCAGTATCTAATTGAAACATACATTCAGCAAGTAGATCATGAATAATCACTTGCAATTTCTGGACTTGGGTAATAACAGACTTGCTATCTACCATTTTGTAGTCCAAAAATTTTGCGGCGAAGAATTTCTTTATCCCGGCATCTTCAGTTTTGTACTTCTTTCCAAGCGCATTCCACAATTCTTTTGATGTTTCCACGCCATTGTATATATTATAAAGATTATCATCCAGTCCTCAAAGAATATAATTCTTGCACAGAAAGTCATAATGCTTCCACGCCTCAATCACGAGAAAGCTTTCATCCTCTGGAGTTTCATTGGGCACATCAGGAACACTTCTGTAGACATAACGTAGTCAAGTAGAAGAACATCTTCTGCTGTCAGCGCTTGAAATCAATCCCGAAAATTTTTTCGGATTTTTCTGTCGGTGCCAACGCCGGTGTTCGGCTTGTCGATGCATTGACAGTCACTGTCGGAACATGGCTTGTCGATGCGTTGACAGTCACCATCGGAACAACTTGGTTTCCGGTTTCATTAGCCATTTTTTCTGAAAAAATGACACAAACAAACGTTTAAAACTGGAGTTAAAAAATCATGTAGATTTTAATCTCCAACAAAACGCCACGAAGGCTTTACTCTCCAAAACGGGAGTACATAAAACCACAAAGGTTTTATTTTCCGGAATAATAAGGATAACACAAATACATAAATAAAAATTATTAAATTCCTTAAGTTTGTTGGTTCCTTGGTTATTATCCTATATTTGTAAATAATAATTCTGGAAAAATAAAATGTTAGCGTATAAACGTAAATATAAATGAAACAGTAATTAATTCGAGCCCACTGAATTCACAGTGTTTCCTTAAAGAATTTAATCCCCTCCTAGTACCCAAGGTTATGGATTATTTCCTCCCAGGATAGAACGAATTACACACTGGTGTAGCGGTACTTCAAACCCCAGTGTTTCAGCGAACACAAAGTTCGGCAGCAAATCACACTTATGGATGCTTTGTTTGTAGTTAAAAACAATGCAGAATAAAAGAGGACATCTCAGAAGTCGAATGAAAATCTGAGAGGAAGGAATGCAATGCATAGCCGATGTTGAATTCTTAGTGAAGAGGATATCAGATTGCAATTCGTTTTTCCAGTGTTTACAGAGTGTATACCGAGTCTCTTTTTTCGGTGTGTTTCTTTCTCTCCAACTACTGTACTATTTATAGCAGTTAGTTCAGAGAAATCCGTCCCCCTCCATGGTGAAACAAGCACTAGGCTATCATGGAGGAAGCACTTAACATGGTGGAATGAACACTTGCTCATGGAGCACTAGGCGGCTGTTATTGCAAGACAATACACAGATTGGAAAACATCCGTTACAAACACGGATTATATCACGTTAATATTCACTATTAACAAATAAATTTGGTCCAAAAAATTAATCAATCGATCGATTAATCTGAAGCCGAAGCCGAAGCCGTAGCCGAGCCGAGCCGAGCCGAGCGACGGCTGCGCGAGGCTTGCCTTCTTCCTAACTCTTTAAGATCTATATGAAGTGCATTTGTATATAAACCCACCAAAATTCTTATCCTCTACCAATGTGGGACAATGTCTCATTAAAAAGAAGACGGAAACTTAAAATTTTACTCAAAATTTCATTTTCCCTTCATTTCCCATTCACTTTCATTTTAAGACTATTTCGTCTTAAACAAAAACTCAACAAACCTGAAGCGACATCAGATTCCTAGGTTTACCTTTTGGCTATTGAGAATACAAAACTTTCACATTTGGTTCAACTCCTTCCCACAATGGAACAATGGTACTTCCACATTCTTAGGTTACTCGCGAATGGTTGGATATTCAAATGTTATTTGGCGTGACAAGCTAAAACTTTCTAACTAGAGCTATTAATTATACAATCTACTATCTTCCCATTTGGTCCAACTTCTCACAATCGAGACATCCCAATTATGACTTTGATTATAGACATCCCAATTACTATCTTCCCATTTGGTGCAACTCCTTGACTTTTTGATTGGGCACAAAGTTTAAGAAAAAAAAGACTTACTTCTGAAACTTGTGGTTTAAAATAAAATATAAATATTCATGTAGCGCGCTATAATCATCCCAATAATTTGCATTATAAGTTAAATTGGCATATAAAAAGATCATTCTTTTTGGAACAACTAAAAAGAAAAAAGTGTCACCTAAATGGGACAGAGGGCATATGTTTCAGGAAGTTCCACTCTAGCTCCCCTCTTTTGAGTCTTAGACAGAAATTTTCAAACAAATGTAACTTAGAGGGAGTATTATGCTTTTGTGTACATATCAAGATAATTACTTGTTAGTTCAATTGATCAAGACAACATTTTCCTAATCATTAGTTAACTTTTCAATGTAATCAATTATGCACATTAATCGCACAGAGGTGAGAAGACAATCAAATTTGGACCATATCTTAAGCCATTGTTTAAGTAACATTATTAAAAAGTAGTAATATCAGGCAAACAAAAACGAACCTCTGGGCAACATAGATGAACAAATCTTTGCTACTAAAATTCTCGATGTTAATTTTGAGTAACTGGCCCTGGCTACGCTCCACCGCGATCTTACATATCTGCTCCAACACCCAAGGAGTCTCAATTTTCAAGTCAACAATACGCCACATAGCGGGGTCATGGCACACCTTCCACCACGTACTACAAACTCTCTCTGCATTCTGCACTACCTCTACCGTTCCCAGCCGCTGCAGAATGTTTGCAGTGATTTCCCGTGGAAGCTCCACCCACGGCGGTGATAACGACGGTGGTGAGATTGAGGATGAACGTGATGGTTCCAGGATTTTATGTCCTCTCGGCATTTTGCTTTTTCTTCGCAAATATTAGAGTTTTGATTTTTGTGGATAGAGCAAAAGGAAACTGGGGAAGACCAAGTGAAAGCACCAATAAATATAGAGCATTTTTTGGGTGGGCGCATGTAGATGGGAGTGGCTGTTCGATTATTTTTATTTATAGCTTGTTTGGATATGGTTGTTAGACACAATATTTCTTTTAATTATTATTTAAATTTAAATTTATTGTATTGTATTACTCCCTCCGGTTCAAAACAAGTAATTTTTTGGTCCTTTTTTTGTTCAAAATAAGCGATTTTTTTAAAATTTCAAGAATAAATTAATTATTTTTTTCATACATTATCCTTGGAGTAAATAATGTTAGAATATGTATTAGGAGTGTTTATGTGAGATAGTAAAGGTTAATATGGTCAATTTCATTGCTAACTAATGCTAAAAGGTGAATTTCTTAATATGTGTGAAAATATTTAAAAAATTACTTATTTTGGACCGGAGGGAGTATTAAATTTATCGTTATGTAATGACGGAAAATATCACTTTATATAATAATCAATTTGGTGTGGTCGCATCGTCACCTTATTTTTTTCTCTTATTTTGTCCTTTATTATTATTAAATATTTTTTTAATCCTTTGCGATACTTTTTATATAATAATTTTACCTTTTATCATACTTTTTTTTTGAAATATTGTAAGTTTATTTTTTATATTACTAATGTTTGATGTCATAAAATAACGAAGAACCTTACAATTTATCCAAATAATATACTATTTATTATAAAAATTATAATATAATATAATATAATACAATGAAATATAAAATATTATTACTTAACAATCACCTAAATAAGTACTGTTAGTAATATTTATGTGGTTCCTACATTCTACGAAGTCCTACAATCTATATGTAAGTGCAGAATAACGCTTCATAAGATATGCGGAGTCTTGCATCGTGATAAATAAATGTGGGATTCTAGAATGTTGAGTACTTTAATGGTTAAGTTATGAAATTTCTATAATTTTCCTACCTCACAGACTTAGCACGTTGGAAATCGGTAACCGCCATTATCAATTGCATTAACTTTTCTAAAAACATGTAATGATTATGTTTCAACATCAAGATCAAGGGATTACATCGGTGGTATGAACAATACAAAGTATATTTTGCAAGAACCTATAGATAATTGAGAGAGTATTTGAACGGGCCAGTTTAGTCGGGCGCATATGGCGTTTTCAGGGGCACGGAACCCATTCCAGCCTCAAAATATCAGTATATGTTAGAGCAAACTTTGTTTGTAGCCATCTGGAAAAAATTAATGACAATAGCTAGCTATAAAATAAATCATACAATTAACAGCCTAAAATTAATTAAAAAGCTAGTCTTCCGGTACCTTCAAACCCAGATCTCCAGTACTATTGTTCTCCTCACATTTCTCGCTATCTCTCTTCTCTTCTACATCTTCTCTGGCTTCTCCTCTTCTTCCCTGTCCTGATATTCCTCCTGAAACCCTAACTCCAAGATCGATTACTCCTTTGTGATCAAATCTCCGCGATCCCCGAATCAGCTGAGGATGCTAAGAACCTGGATGAATCCGCTTGGAAAAGGAGGTCATTAAGTAATAGTATATTTTTTCCAGATTAAAGGAAAGATTAAAAAGCATATTTATTAACAAAGAAGAAGAAAAAGTGAAAAGTAAAAGGTACTGCCTACATTTACAACCCCATTTCTTTAAACTGAAGAAATTTTTACTTCTCACCCTAATGATCTTTAATTGTTGTTAACTAACACATCCCACAACAGACTTTACAGGTTAAAATTAAATTACCTTAGAGATCTTTATACTCATCTGGCTCTAATATCAAATTGAAAGATTTAAAAGCTGGTTAATCAACAAAGAACAATGAACAAAGGTAAAAAATTAAGAAGCACTGCCTACATTGACCCCTTTATTTTCTTATGACTTACTTTGGTTGTTTCATAACACGTATAGAGAGACTTTGAATCTCACCTATAATCGTATATATCATTTATTCGTTTTACTACAAATATATATACAAAATGGACTGTCACTATATAAAAATTATACAAAAATATATTGTCACTATACAATTTATATACAATAGACTGCCACTATACAAAATATATACAAAAATAGACCGTCATTATACAAAAAATATACTAAATAAACTATCACTGTACAAAATATATACAAAACAGACTGCCAATATACAAAAATATACTAGATAGACTGTCCCTAAACAATTTATATACAAAACAGACTGTCACTATACAATGAATATACACTAATGATACACTAAAATGTAGAGGATACACTTTATATACAAAATATATACAATGTGATGGTATATATACAACGTTCATACATCATAACAATTTATATATAATTTTTATAATATAGACTGAAAAATACAAGATACACTTATATATAAAATTTATACAATGTGTATATAAAATATTTAATACATTATATATATATATATATATATATATATATATATATATATATATATATATATATATATATAATGTTACATATAAGTATCATCCAACTACCCCATTAAATCTAGACCCACCATCGATGCACTGTAAAAGCTCCTCACTCACAAAACACTATTATGACCGAAGAAGAAGAAGTAGAAGAAGTTTGACTAGAAAACCCACAACTTTTGCTGCCACTCTTGTATCATGCATCGTAATTGACTAAATCTTTCTAAGAATTGAATTAAAAATTTTGTGATTTTTTTAGGTAATCAAATAAGTTTTTCCAGTGTGAAGTATTTGTGTGAAGTAAAAAATAAAGAGAAAAATATAGATCTGAAATGGGAGATAGAGAAGGGAAGGAAAATAAAAAAAAAATAACCAAAGAAAGATAAAAGGAAAACGAAGAAGACAAAGAAAGAATTAGGTGAGAAAGAGGGTGAGAAAGAAAGAGGATAGGAAGGAAAAATCTGTGCATTGGATAAAATGAAAGAAAGATAAAAAGGTGTGCATTGGATAGAATGAAAGAAAGATAAAAATGCTAGGATTAAATGTTGTCTTGGGAAGACAAATACATTGAAAATAGATAATGACTACCAGTTGCAAATAAATTGGACCGAAAGGCCATTTTGTGTAAGTGGGTAAAAACATGGGCTATTAAAATTTTGAGTGGCTATAAAGTGTAGTTTTCTCTATATGTTATGGTTATTCGGTGCATTTTCTTTAGTGAGATTAAGGCTGGCATCCGATTCGGGCCCAGTCCCAAACGGGCTTTGTGGGCCGGGCTCAAATGGTTCTGGCTCAAACGGACCTGATTTTCGTGAGTCGAGCTTAAACGGACTTAAGCTTCATGGGCTTTTAGGATGTAATTAGATAGGGCCCGGGGCCGCGTAGTAATGGTCTCGGGTTATGTGGGCCGGGCCGGGGCCTAATTGGGCTTTGATTTTTTTTAATTTTTTTTAATCTAAGGCAATTTCTTGTAAATTATATAGCTTATATATACTATATATACTCTCTTTCTCTCTCTCTTTATATATATATATATATATATATATATATATATATATATATATATATATATATATATAATATATAT
>MU784623.1:10474-30917 GCA_026770625.1 Nicotiana glauca
ATATATATATATATATATATATATATATATATATATATATATATATATATATATATATATATATATATATATATAATTTGTACAATTAAGTTATTAAAAATTTGAATTTAAATTATAAAACAAACGCATAACTATTAATGATAGTTTGGTGCCACTGGGCCTCAAAATATCGAGCCCAGAACCTATAAGTGTGTGTGTGTGTGTGTGTATATATATAATTTATACAATTAAGTTATTAAAAAATATGAATTTAAATTATAAAACAAACACATAATTATTAATGATAGTTTGGTACTACTGGGACCCAAATATCGAGCGTGGAACATATAGGTATAATTTTTGTATAACGCTAAAAACTGTGTATCTCAAAAAATTAATATGTAATATATAGAATAAAATACAATTAAAGTTGTTTTAATTTACAGTTGACAACATGGACGCGACTATACATCCCGGCCCTCGGACGTTGGATCTTTTAGCCCTACAACCCCAGCATAGATCCGAGTATATATGGGACGGACAGTTGCTTACGCAGACTTACCGGGCCAGGAGAGTGGATCTATTGTGGGAGTTTTTGAGTCCTCCCTGCGTTCTACCTCCCCGCGTGGTCCATTACCTGGGGGAGATGGGATTATATAGGATTATTAGGATTGGCCGGATACAGCTCGACTGGGCTTTGATCGCGACCTTGATTGAGTGGTGGCGACCGAAAACGCACACTTTCCATCTGCCCATCGGCGAGGCCACCATCACACTCCAGGATGCTGAGATTTTATATGGCCTATTCGCTGATGGCTTGCTAGTTTTACTGTCTGCGACCATGAGATATTATAATCGGCAGTCTTATTAGGATATACTGCACATGGTTACGGGTTTCAGGCCGGAGGACGAGGATGTAACATCTGCATCCAGTCGTATGCAGTTTGTCCCCATTAGAGACCACCTGGTGCAGATCCACCATACTATCACCGACGAGTCAGCGGAGGTGGATGTACAGCGATATACGAGACTGTTGTTTCTCCTTCTACTTGGGGGTTCTTGTTCCCGAACACTTTAGGGAACCTAGTGAGCCTCCGTTTTCTGTATCATATTGCCCGGTTCGAGGATATAGCCATCTACATCTGGGGTGGTGCTATCATCTCATATTTGTGCAGGAGATGTGTCGGGCTTGCATCAGCACACAGAGAGACATTGGTGGCTTTCTGCCGCTTCTACAGGTGACGACATATTCAAATAATATGTCTATTATTTACAATTCTACCTAGTTATAGTTAATCATATACTTTACGTCAACTTTGTATGTTAGGTTTGGGCCTGGGAGCGATTTCTGCAGTTTCGGCCACCTCTACCACAGCTACCGGCTAATGTAGAAATTCCGCAACTCTTTCTATCCTGTAGGTGGGTTATACGTCGCACTCTTGCACGAGATTATGATGCCCATCATAATCCCCCCTATGCAGGGATGTGTTGGATCTGCTGGAGGACGCACAGGTGAATATCTAACTAAACTTACCTGTTATAGATTAACTTAGTGTTGCGCATACTAACAATTTGTGTTTTTATTTGATAGTTCATCTGGACGTCGTACAACGATGAGGTAATAGGTACCCTGCCAGAGTATTGCAAGTTTGGCCGACATATTTGGAGTGCTTTTGTCCCGCTCATATGCCTCGATATTGTCGAGCATCATGCCTCCGAGCGGGTATTTTGTCAGTTTGGCCTGCCGTAGCCTATACCGACTCCGCATGCATGGCATATTTTACATTATGAGAGGGATGATCGGTCCAGGGTGGAAGACACATTTATGGCATAGCTTGACCAGCAGTTAGGTACTTGGGATAGGCGAGGGGACTTGACCCCACCTCCGCAGCACTTTCCTATTTAACGTTATATGGCATGGTACCGCACTATTTCCCGACTTTTTATCGGAAACCAGTTCATCAGGCACACAGTCGGTATGTCCCATACACCGGGAGACACGAGGCCCTGGTATGTTTTCTGTTATTATTAATTATATACCTGTAATTTAGTGCCAAATATGTAGTTTATATTTTTTACTTTGTGCAGGTGATTGGATTGCATACCGTTTGTCATATGGGGCAGCAGATGCAGAGTCATGTCCATGATCCTGTGGCCATGCAGGAGTATAGTCGTCGATTCATGGATGTGGCTGCCCAGACACTGCAGCGAGCTCGATCGGATCAATGTTTGGCATACGAGGCTGATTATATGGACCCAGCGCAGTACCAGTGAAGTCGTGGTATCCCATGAGCTGGTGGTGACCGACGAGCTGGTGGTGCCGGACGACGTGGTCGTGGGCGGAGAGGAGGTAGTCCCCAGCAAGGGGGAATTGAGGCTCCTACTGATGATGTTGCTGCTGATATGGCAGGTGGCATGCATGAGACGGACATGCCGTCTTACAGCCTTGGAATTTATCGCACTCCAGTGCCATCGCAGGCGACCCCATCGGGTCAATTATTGATTATGGGCTCAGATATTCAAGGAGTGGATTGAGGTAGATACTTCCCAGGCCTGCCTACCACTGATGGCGATCGACTGACCCAAATTTTTTATAGTGGGCGCCGACTAAGTTATGGCTCCACATAACATGCACAGGTATAAGTTTATTAGTATTGAATTTGAATTTGTTTTAACTGTAACTTATTTATTTTCTTTAACTTTATTAATTTCCTTTTTAAGGCTTCATGCGATGCTGCGACAGATGACTACATTCAGGATCCAGACACGATAATGGTAAGACAATATAAATTTTTGTGAATTGTTATGTAGTTTTCTATACTAAGTTTCATATTATTATGTAGCCTTCTACTGGACCTGACAGCACCACTGATACATGTCATCCTGCGCTGCACCCGACTATAAAGAGACAACTTGATGATGATGATCCGGATAGCATACCCGGGCGGAAGGGGATGCACCTCAGGCCAGCGGCTGCATTGAGACACACTGGATGCGGGACACATTGATTCAGCCTTCCTTTTTTTTGGTGTAAATAATATTTTTCTATACATTAATAATAATATTTAATCGAATATGCCCATTACTTTTTTTAGTTCTCCATTCGTTTGATAGTTTCATATAATAATACAAGCACTTAAACTTAATTTCCACTTCAATTAAAATAAAATTTAGTACAAACAAGAAAAATATTACTACAGCACAAACACAAACATAGCAGGCCAACATAATAAAAATACATGAAATATGAAAAATACATTAAACACATACATGCCAATGTTTAGACCCGGTTGCAATTTATTCTCCGCTCCAACCACTTAAATCATTCTTCCAGTTGTTCTTTTTCTTCGTCTACCTCTTTCAGTTTCGCCTTCACCCCCGCAAGTTTCCGTTTATATTTTTTTTTTACGTTCCTTTTGTGCTTCACAATTCCATTGTGTTTTTCATTTTTCTTTTCCCACCTCCTTCAGTTTCGCCCTCAAATCTGCAATAATTCTATTGCTTTCTTTTTCATGCTCCCGTTGTCTTAAACACACATTATGAAGATACTACAGTTGTTCTCTGTAGCATTCCTGATAACATGGTTCATCAATCCATTCCTCAAAATCACAAATAGGTTCATCGGGAACCTTGTAAAACTGGTTCATACAGTGACAGTAGCAGCGTCCAACTTCACTACCGTCCCAACAATTTTGCATCGAGCATGCTTTTCCACACTTTCATTTTGGTGGACGAAGTGGTTGGGCCATTTAATGAAATATTTGCTTTTAGTAAAAAAACCTTACTTTTAATGAAATATTTTCTTTTAGTAAATTTTGAGCACACAAAATAACTACAATGAGCCTGTTATTTATAGGCGAGACAAAATACATAACGTACTATGTAATGGCGCTACATTTTGCATGTTAAATATCATGATGATGACATGACAACTTTATATCAGCTGGTCAGCTTTTTCAGTTCGACAAGACAACACACACATAACGTAGTGTTCAACCGCACTAAATACATAACGTACTATCTAATGGCGCTATATTTTGCGTGTTAAATATCATGATGTTGACAAGACAACTTTATGTCAGCTGGTTAGCTTTTTCAGTTCAACAAGACAACACACACATAACGTAGTGTTCAACCGCACTAAATACATAACGTACTATCTAATGGCGCTATATTTTGCGTGTTGAATATCATGATGTTGATAAGACAACTTTATGTCAGCTGGTCAGTTTTTTCAGTTCTACAAGACAACACATACAAAACTGTATATTTAACCACGCTAAATATACAGATAATTTTATTAAATTATTATTTAAATAGGTAAAATAGGAAAGTAAAAATCATAATTAACAAGCATAATTTTATTTCATAAATCTTGCAACATAGACATAACAACTGATTATTACAACATCAACTCATGGGTAGTTAGGTACACTAGAAGAACACCCACCCCGAGCTTGATTACTGTTGCCACCCAAATGATATTTTCTACGGTCGTGTCCTGTTTGCG
The DNA here is from genome assembly GCA_026770625.1 of Nicotiana glauca. Taxonomy (NCBI): domain Eukaryota; kingdom Viridiplantae; phylum Streptophyta; class Magnoliopsida; order Solanales; family Solanaceae; genus Nicotiana; species Nicotiana glauca. The sequence continues at coordinate 14,964 of MU784623.1, forward strand.
AGCAGATACTACATTTGCGCGCATAAACGGTATCACTAACATCCATTTAGTTCCGTATACGCGTTCTCTTCTGTGCCTGTATTTTACACAAATAGGACTTGTTACACACCATTTTAAATGGTTCCAGAGGCCAATAATGCTCAGCACCCACTGGCTGTAACTGCCTACTATATGTGTTTAGGTACTTGGAAACACTATATTGTTGATCAACATAGTTGGTTGCACCTAAACCAACTTGTTGAAAACACTTCATGACATGTGAGCAAGGCATGTGTTAGATGGACCATTTCCCACAAGAGCATAACCTTGTAGATTCATTTATAGTATGTACATTATTACCCCGATTTTGATGGATTGCGGTGCGAACTTCAAAAACATATTTTTCGTTATCATACTGCAAAAATGAATGTCAATGTGCTCGGTGTCTTTATTTCTCAAATCTCCTCATCGGCACTGGCATAAATTTAACACCCCTTTCCATCAATGACGCTGCAGCTGCAGACCTTTCAACAAACCTCTCCGACATCTGCTTGAATGACATGCGCACCATAGCTGTGATAGGCAATCCTCTTGTCGGTTTCAATGACCCGTTGAAAGACTCTAACACATTTGTAGTTAGAGTTCACCATCGACAGCCACCATCCGCATGCAAAGTCTACTTTTCAGGGTCATATCGCATTAACCAACGATAGGTTGCCTCGTCTTCTTGCCTGATATATTCCAAGTGCCTCCAAAATTTATGTTGTTGGTGGTCTGTTACTGCCATCCACATCAAATCATGCAGATCTTTGTTGGGATATGCCTTATGGAAATTGGCTTTAAGGTGCCTAACACAGTAACGATGGTAGGCATAAGGTTCTTTCTATGCAGGCAAGTTCTCCACAGAACTTAAGATACCACCATGCTGATCAGATATTAGACAGATACCGAAATGCTATTTGACAACGTCCTCTTTCAAGTGGTTCAAAAACAACGTCTACGTCTCTTGGCTTTCATTGACACAAATAGAAAAAGCTAGAGGAAATATGTGACGACCCAAAGGGTCATCACCTGTTTTCTCATTAGTTCCGTACTTCCGAGGCCTTGAAAACCTTACTTTTATTTGCCTCGATTTGTGTGCACAGTCCGGGCGTGTAGCCACAAGGCTTAAATATGAATTCTGTGTGAAAAATAATGAATTTTGATATTAATATGGTTAAAGTTGACTTCGGTCAACATTTTTGGTAAACGGACCCGGACCCGGACCCATGATTTGATGGTCCCATAGGGTCCGTAGAAAAATATGGGAGTTGGACGTATGCCCGGAATCGGATTCCGAGGTCCCAGGCCCGTGGAATGAATTTTTTCATGAAATTATTTTCTGAAAATGTTTAAGGAAATAAAATTAAAATTTGATCAAAAAGTGATGGTATCAGGCTCGTATTTTGGTTCCGACGCCCGGTACAAGTCTTAAATATGTGTTAAGCGCTATCTGTAAAGTTTGGTTGAAAACGGAAGTCGTATGACGTGTTTCAGACTATAAGTTCCAAATTTGAAAGTTTATGAAACTTAGAAGAAAATCATGTGTTTTGAGGCTTGATTCTATGTATATGATGTTATTTTGGCGATTTGATCGCGTAATTCCGTAGGATATTTTTGAGGTTGTGTGCATGTTTGGTTTGGAGCCTCGAGGGCTCGGGTGAGTTTTGGATAGGTGTCGAGCTGTTTTTCTTAAACTTTGGGCTGCAGATTTGCAACAGGTGCTTCCGACCTGCAGTCTTCGCAAATTGCGAAGCCTGGCTCGCAAATGCGAGTATCGCAAATGTGAAGTCTGCTTCGCAAATACGAAGTTATCCAGGTCCGCCTGGGATCGCAAAAGCGAAGGATTTTCCGCAAATGCGGACATCGCAAATGCGAACTCTTTTCTCACATTTCCCAAGTCTAGTGGTTTCGCAATTCCCATATCTGCAACCTGCAATTTTCATACTTAGACGATTTTTAAGCCTCATTTTTCATATCTCTCAAACCCAAACACCCATTGGCGATTTTTCAAGAACCTTTCCTCCTCCAATCCATTTGTAAGTTGATTTTCACTTAATTTCTTCAATCTTTAACATCATTTATCATGTTTTCATCTTAAAATCAAGGTTTTTCATGGGTGAAAATGGGGATTTTGGGTAGAACCTAGATTTTCTTAAAACTGGGGATTTGGACCTCAATTTAAGGTCCGATTTCAAAACGAATCATAGATATGAACTCGTGGGGGAATGGGTAACCGAGTTTTGGTACGAACCTCGGGTTTTGACCATGTGGGCCCAAGGGCATTTTGGGAATTTTTGAGTAAAACTTTGGGAAATTCATTTTCATGCATTCAGGTTAATTCAATTAGCATTTGTTGATACATTCAAGTAATTTGTGACTAGATTCGAGCGGTTTTATGGTAAATTCGAGGGGTAAAGCCATAGTAGAGGCTTCAGTGGATTTTTGGAGCATTTGAGGTAAGTGTTTGATCTAACTTTGGCTTGAGGAAATAGGATTAGAATATTAATTGCTAATTTCTAAATATTGAGTACGGTGTATAGGCATGGTGACGAGTATCTATACACCGACGTCTAGCATGACCGTGAGTCCTTATTGTGCTTATTCTGGTTTTGTTGTGACTCTTCCTTGTTAAATTGGTGAACTCTATATAATGTGAAGAGTATGAGAAAGAAATTTATGACTTGTAAACTCTTTGGAGCGGTTGCTCGAATGATAAGTAACTATTGAGTGAGAAATGAAAGAAAGAGAAAGAGATGTGATTATTCCCTTGCTGGGCTTTTTACGTACTTTGATTGTCTCCCTCGCTGGGATGTGAAAGTTATTGCTATTGTTCCCTTGGCGGAATTTGACTGTTTACTTGTGTTTTCCCTTGCCGGGATATATACTACTTTTGTCTATCCCCTCGCCCCCATTGTTTGTGATTGTTGTTTGGCTGAGGTTGAGTGATAAAGCACGATGGGTGATGCCGTGCACAATTGTTTTGATTATTAATGCACGAAGGAACATTCCGTGCCATGTTTTGATTATTAATGCATGAAGGAACATTCTGTGCCATGTTATGATTATTAACGCACGAAGGAACATTCAGTGCCATGTTTTGATTATTAACGCACGAAGGAACATTCCGTGCCATGTTTTGATTATTAAGGCACGAAGGAACATTCCGTGCCATGTTTCGATTATTAAGGCACGAAGGAACATTCCGTGCCATGTTTTGATTATTAATGCACGAAGGAACATTCCGTGCCATATTTTGATCATTAATGCACGAAGGAACATTCCGTGCAATGTTTTGATTATTAATGCACGGAGGAACATTCCGTGCCATATTTTGATTATTAATGCACGGAGGAACATTTCGTGCCATGTTTTGATTATTAATGCACGAAGGAACATTCCGTGCCATGCCTTGATTATTAATGCACGAAGGAACATTCCGTGCCATGCCTTGATTATTAATGCACGAAGGAACATTCCGTGCCATATTTGATTATTAATGCATGAAGGGACATTCCGTGCCACGTTTGCTTTATTACTCTCGTTGACTTTATAGTTGTACTGTTTCATTCCTTATTTATTTACCTTATATTCTAAACTGCTACAGCCCCTACAATATGCTCCCCTCCCTCTTGACTTGTTAAGTTTCTGTTTTCTCTTCTATTGCGTGTGTGTGTGTGTGTGTGTGTGTGTGTGTGTGTATATATATATATATTTGAACTAACAGGTTTTGTTTGGTCGTCCGGTCTAGCCTCGTCACTACTTCGCCGGGGTTAGGCCAGGCACTTACCAGCACATGGGGTCGGTTGTGCTGATGCTACACTCTTTGCATCTTTTTACACAAATCGAGGTGTTGGAGCAGCATTTGAGTAGCAGTAGCATTTTGGGAGCGAGCTTCCAGTCCAGGGACATTCGAGGTAGCCTTGCTGACGTCCGCAGGCCCGGAGTCCTTTCTATTTTATCATCCAGTTTGTTATTATTGTACCGTAGCATACAGTTCCATGCTTCATTCGAACCTTGTATTTAGCATTCTCTAGACGTCCGTGAGTATTGTGACACCAGTCTTGGGTAGAGGATTTGTTAAACTTCCGCATTTCTTTCAGTAAATTATATTTGAGACTTATGCTTTATTGTTAAATGCTTTATTGTTGTTAATATTGTCGATGTTCGCTAAAGAGGTATTTGATAATTGGCTTTCCTAGCTCCTATTAGTAGGCGCCATCATGACTCCCGAGGGTGAAAAATTCGGGTCGTGAAAAAATATCTGTCCATTAGAATCTACTGCCACGGCTATCAACAGCTTGATATCGTACTTTCCATAGACATGAGTGTCGTCTATGGATATTACGGGGCAACAATGCGAAAAACCATCAATTTCTGGTTTAAACGCCCAAAACACGTAATTGAATATATATTCTGGTTTACCCGGACTCCGCTCAAGCTTCCACTCAACAACCGTCCCAGGGTTAAACTACTGCAGTGCAACCATATACCTAGACAGATCTGCAAATGACTTGTCCCAGTTACCACAGACTATTTCCAACGCTCGTTTGCGCCTGAGATATGCCTTTCTTTTAGTAATGGTATGGCCATGTTCCTGATGGACTGTTGTAATGCACTCTTTGATTTTATACCTTATGGACTATTCGATGTGTGGAATAAGAACAAGAGAAATCAAGTCAATATCCAAGTTGAAGTGATTTCCGTTGAATGTGTCCATTTCGTATGTGTGGGTGGGAATGTATTTACCCACTTTCCACATACCTGTCTTCTTCTTGGTCACACGCAACATCCAATCACATGGCCAAAACCACCTGCGGCGAACAACCTTGTATACCATCGGACTTGACTCCCATACCTGCATCTCATGACACTCTTTTACGCTGTGCATTTTACAAGCCCTGTTTAGGTGCACTTTATCAGGAAAAAATATCCCCTTTGCAAGCACCGTTAGTCTAGACTCATCCCACATTGCTGTCCGGATTTCATCAAAATCCCTTGTGAGAGCTTCCACATCCTGCACGGTTGGCAAGTTATCAATGCAAGGAATCTCCCTTGAATAAAACAGCACTTCAGACTTGTACACTCTTCGTCTTGGGGGGTCTCTCTTCAAATCAGGTCCTTTCTCTTCATCCTGCGCATCACCATCCTCACGAGGAAAGGGTGTCTCGTCTCCGGATTCATCGGTATTGTTATCGTAATCACTTTTCTGTTCCTTACTCTGTGCATCTGCCAGATCTCGATGTAATATGTCATTTTTGGGCAATTGAGTGAATACGGGTGGTTCAACTTGCTCGTTTTTACTGCACAACCAACAAAAATATAAGCTACTGAATTAATAAATGATTTTCATATGGCTATATCACTTCACTTACAAGTCGTAATATGATAAAATTCCATGATGGATATTTTTCAATTAGGTGATGACTACCGGATGGGCCACTTGCAAAATTCATATCTAGCCGGTACCTCCTATTAAATATATAAGCGTTAATACAAATTCAATACGCCAAAAATATACATAATTAACACAAATAAAAATTGAAGTTTACCACTCGTCTTGTGAATTATGGAAAGCAGTGTATAAATTATTTTTTTTACTGCTCATTCGCCGGCGGTGATAAGTTTAAATCAAGAAAAACTCTTTCTTCCGGAACCTGTCCGGCAAAAACTGCTCCAGAATAACCACCCGAAGACTGGTGGTTATCTCTACTACGCCCAACCTCATTTTTTGGAATGTCTTCGACCTTCGCGTACATTTTCAACATTGTGATTACAAGAAATTCTCGATATTCATCCGGTCCTCAGAAAATCACTCAAAGTTTCATCATCGTCGATGTTAAACTCCGAGTAAAAAGCAACCCCTTACGGAGTGACGGAATACAGATATCTTCCTGTTACTTTAAGTATCACTGAACGTTTCCTCACACTTATTTTTTTGCATAACAACGATATCAATTTATCGTACTCCATTGTAAGTGACAATTTAACATGACATTAAGCAGGTAAACAGTAGCCCACAGAGTTATTCTCCATCACAACCTCACCCCCCACCCCCTCCAATGTAATGAAACTCTTATTCTACGCTTTTCAGATATAATGAAAAAATGCTGGAGAATTTAACAACAATAAACGTTTGAACAAGAGTTAAAAATTTTTTTGAATGAATTTCTATACAATTCTAACCTCTTTATATAGGAAATGGCTAGCCGGAATTTTTTATTTTATTTTATATATAGCGCCCAAAAAGTGGGCACTATACACTTTTGAATTATTGAAGTCAGGAATTATTGGTGGGGCCAGGAAAAAGGAGTATAGAGCCCAAATACTGGACGCTATAACTGAGCGTGTCAGCTTTTTATATAGCGTCGGATATTTTGGCATTATAGCTGGGCGTGTCAGCTTTTTATGTATAATGTCCAAATACTGGGCGCTATACATTAACGACGCAGTTAACGTTAATATATAACGCTCAATATTTGGGTACTATATATAAAAATATTATTTTTTTTTACACCTATTAAGGTGTTACTTGTCCAAAAGAACTACATTTTGATTCCGGACTCCCTTGAAGAGAGCAGACTAGTAAAACATCGACACGCCTGAACCACAGTGGAAAAACCACGTGGTGAGCAATTATTATTAAGCTCTAATGACGTGTCATGTGGGACCCATCTCCTTCCACAAAATTAAGAAACAGTTAGGCGCATCCCACCCCAGGTGCTTTAAAGGTTGGAACCCTCCCCTACTGCCATCATAAGCTGTTGCACCCCCTCCTATGATAAATAATACTCCCCTCAGTTTCAATTTATGTGAACTCATTTGACTGAGTACGAAGGTTAAGAAAAAAGAGAAGACTTTTGAATGTATGGTATAAAATGAAGCACATATATTTTGTGTGGCTATAAATCATTGCATAAAGGTAAATTATTTCCAAATAGAAAAAGATGTCATTCTTTTTAGCACGGACTAAAAAAAAAATAGATTCACATAAATTGAAACGGAGGGAGTATATTTTTTACGATTTTAAATTATAGTATAATTAATAGTTTGCATTTATTTTACTGCTATCAATAAATTTTACTATAGTAACATGTAATAAGTCAGTAACTAGTATTTTTTAGATCAAATCAACATATTACCTGTAATCATTTATTAAGTAATAGAATTATATATATGTGTACTTTTTATATTGTTGATGCATAACAATCAAACTCATTTTTTTTAATAATGACGTATCTTAATTAATTTGTGTATATGCGTACAAAAAAATTATATGACTTTAATTTCTTGCTTAATGTTTTAATTAGGGGTGTACAAAGGAAACCGACAAACCGCACCAAACCGATAATCCGGGTCAAACCAAGAAAAAAAACTCGACTATGGTTTGGTGTTGGAAAAAAAAAATCCGACCATAATGGTTTGATTTGGTTTTAACTAAAGAAAGTCAAACCGAAACTAAACCAACCCGATATTAAATATATAGAAATTTTATATATGAATATACTTATTGTGATGTAATTTATGAATATTTCATAAAAATATTTATAATTTTATCTTTTAAGGTATTATTTCAAGGTTGCACTCAGAACTTTTGAATGTTTCAATAAGTTTTATAGTCATTAACATTAGTAAATTAAGTAATGCTAACAAAAGCCCAAACCAAAATCAAATCAATACTAATGCTAACAATTCAATTCAATACTATGAATGAGAATTTATTGAATATCAATTTTTTATTTTGCAATAATTTAGATAAAAATGCATAACCCATTTTTATTTTTTCTTTAGCGTTTAGTCATGTAATTAATATTCCCTTATTAGTCTACTTATTTTATCATGACTTGCTACTTTTAGATTATGTTTATTTTTATTATGACTTTTAAATTAGCAATATTTATATTACATAATTTTATTGTCTTTATTATTGAATATTTTAGGATACTGCCATAACGCATTTTATATTTTGTATTATTTTTTGGGAAAATACTTTATATAGTTGTATCTTACTGGGATTAAAGAAATATTTTAAGCACAATTTTATATGTTTTGTTCTACGAAGATTTTACCCGAAAAAACCCGAAAATCCGAGAAAATCCGAGAGTGAAAAACCCGAGTTTATTGGTTTGATTTGGTCTTTAGATTTAATAATCCGACACAATTAGTTTGGTTTGGTAATTATAAAATCCGAACCAACCCGACCCATGTATACCCCTAGTTTTAACCATTAGAAAACTCCCTGGGACAAGTAGAAAAATTTGTCTATGTAAACTGAAATATACGGATCACGCTAAATATAGTTTCTAAAATAAAATATAGTACTATTTAGTTAAAATTCTTATGTCTTAACCATTGAATCATTTTTCTGAAAGGGGTGAAGCTTCCATGACGTGAAAAATGATTCAAGTGTATAAAATGAACTTTATGTTTCCGATCATTCTCTCAAAGTGGTTCAAGAATCTTTACATACAAGGGCAAGAATGATCATTCCCTCACACATAAAATCTTTACTTACAAGTTACAAGGGCAAGAATGATCATTCCCTCACACATAAATGAACAATTCTAGTTCTTTTACCAATCACACACATTCGCGTGATATAGCTATAATTTTCCTCGCAAAACAATCTTAATAATAACAATATTAATTGAACAATCAAAGCTAAAGTTATTAGATAATTTGTGTCGTTTTAAATTTGTTAGACTTATTTAAGTTTAATGTGTTAGTGTATTTGACAAGTTAATTTGAAGTATTATTATGTAATAAAAATATGAAATAAAAGTCTTTGAAGTTTGATCCTTGCATATTGGTCTTATTAAATAATTTTATGCAGCCACTTAATTTTAATTTTCAATTTTTAATTTTCAAATTTAAAACTTAAATTTTAAAAGTTTATATTTATGCCTTAAAATACTTATTTCATTATTTAAAATTTTGCAAACATTTTAGTAACAATTAGTCTTACATTGAACAAGGAAACATAATATGCTAAAAAAAAAAAAATTAAATCCGTCCCAGTTCAGACCCGATAAGCCTGAACCCGGATGGGCCCACCAAAACCCGAAAAATCCCAACCCACTACCAGCCAGGAACCCCAGCACATTAACCAGCCCGGAACAATAACCGGACGGGCTATTTTTTTGTGTCCATCCCGGACCAACTAGTTCGGTTAACACCCATAGTTTTAACGCGCCAAAAAATATGAGTGCATGTATGCGTGATTCGTTTCAAGATAACTCCATAATTACGAAGAATCAAGCAGTCAAAAGCGGTTTAAGGCGAAAATATATAAAATCCCAAAACACCAAATATCGAAAATTAGTTAAGCCATGTAAAGTTATTAAGCAATTGTGCTAGAACCAAACAATTTGAGAGTGTCTCACACATTCTCTCGGGTTAACAGAATTTTTTACTCGATTTTCTGTATTCACAGACTATATTTGGAGTCGAAACTTTCATTGATTAGGGATTAGTAAAATGGTGATATAGAACACTAAAATTAAATAATTTCAAGTCTCCTAAAATTTTAATAAATCAATCCTTTTTCCAAATAATATCACTTTAATCGAAAAAATTCTTTTGTCCACAATTCCCAAAAAATGGACGTGTGACAATACTTAAAAAGAACTAAAAAGTATAAGTACAAGATAAAAGTTTATCCATATAAAATATTTTCCTTTTATATACCAAAAGCACATGATAAACAGGGTCGGTCCTTCTATAAAGCAAATAAAGCAATTGATTTACGCCCCACAATTGTGGGGACCCTATATTTTGTTACATATAATAGGTTATGTATAAGTTTTAAGAAAAATTCTATGAAGTGAAAAAGTTCGATTCCTTTCTTTAACAAATATATAAAAGAAGGATTTGCAACAACTAAGATTTTTTCAAGGAAATTTGCACTTGAAATAAATATCGAACCCAAACTTCGTAAGAAACGTGTGATATATAGGAAGTAACAATTTGATGATAATGATGATAATGAAACCTTAAAATCTTTCGAAGAGTCCTTTAGTGGTCTAGTTATTCACAATTCATTTGATGGAGCGAATTAAAAGCTTAACAGTGGAAACTTTAAAGATTCACCAGGGAAAAAATAGAGATGTCTCCTATGTTACCCATCGATTACTTTATACATAGTAGACAATGTTATCTTTTCATTTCAAATAGATTTGAGGAATTCGAAGCATATGAAAATATTTTTGATTTTCTATTTAGCGATAAAAACTAAGATCACTAGCTAGATGATGAAACTTTGAAAAAACATTGCCTTAATCTTGAATGTTCCTTGAAGCATAATAATCAATCTGATATTGATAGTTTAGATTTATTTTGAATTAAAAATATTAAGAAAAATATTATAATTAGAAGATAACAATTTAATTGGTACACTCAATCAAATAAAGATATGATTCTTTTCCAAATGTCTATATTGCTTATGGAATAATGTTAATAACTCATGTTACCAGTACTTCAGTGGAAAAAGTTTTTAAAATTAAAATTGATAAAATCTTACCAAAGATCAACAATATCTCAAGAAAGATTAAGTGGATTAATTATATTATCAATTGAGAAATACTTATTAAGAGTTATTGATTATAAAAAAATTATTAATAACTTTGTATCTAAGAAAAATTTAAAAAATAGACTACAAATAAATAAATAAATTTAAAAAAGATAAAGCCCTTCATAAAGTTTAGTTTTAGGCCATAAAGTTCGTCGGGCTGCCCCTCATGATAAAAAAAGTTTATATGTTATTTTTTAATTAAATATTTTTATCCATGTCAAGTTTTAAAAAAAATATCTAACAAACTTCAAATATACGGATGAGAAACTTTGTTATTATTACATTTGTATTGGTAAAAATCTGACCATTCAGCAATGATTTTGTTCCTGGGAATTAATCTCATCGCTACCAATCTGTGGTAAATAGTCAACGTCACTGACTTCCGACTTATGACAGTTGTCCTCAAAACAAACGAAGGGACATCTCCACAAAAAACCCTGGGACCACTAATGATGGGAAAGAGAGGTGTGAGACTATAAAAACCAAGAAAGAAAACCTCACAAGAGGGGCTTCTTCTTCGACACAACTCCGATTACACCAGAGAATAATAAACTACACTCCTCAAGGGGAGCAATAAACAAGATCAAGGCAAGGTCCTGACCTTCTCCGAAATAGAAATTTGTACTCCTCAAGGAGAGCAATAAACAAGATCAATGTAAGGTCCTGAACCTCTTCAAGGAGAGGCAGGTCAATTTATATTCATGAATAAAATCTCATTTACATCGTCCCATAATGAATTATTTCTGTGTCTCAAATTTATCATTCGATTCAGTGATTAATTATGGTTAGCTATGATTTACCTCTCGAATTATTTCAATTTATTTGCTTGTAAAGTATTCATTAACTTTCAACACAACAATTTGGCGCCGTCTGTGGGGATTTCCTAGCGAAATCGCATAATTTCTCCCTGTAATCGAAGCCGAAGGAGCAATCCAACTCAAGAGAACCAAAAGAAGCATATCGACCGCATGATACTCGAATGCTACAAGGGAAATTGATATCCGAAAATGACCGGTCAAGAAGAAGAAGTCCCTCTCTCCCTCGAAACGAAGGTATGAGGCATTTCATTCACCCCTAACGCCGCGTCCGGCCGGAAGCTGGCACAGGGCTGCCTCGAACCAAAACCAGGACTCAGGCTACGTGCCTTCGCCATCAAAATATAGCAGGTTCGACCTTGGTCAAACCGGGACTCAGGCTTTGTGCCTTCGCCATCAAAATATAGCAGGTTCAACCTTAGTCGAACCGGGACTCAGGCTACGTGCCTTCGCCATCAAAATACAGCAGGTTCGACCTTAGTCAAACCGAGACTCAGGCTACGTGCCTTCACTATCGAAGTATAACAGGTTTGACCTTAGTCGAACCGGACTCAGGCTACGTGCCTTCACCATCAAAATATAGCAGGTTCGACCTTAGTCGAACTGGGACTCAGGCTACGCGCCTTCACCATCAAAGTATAACAGGTTCGACCTTAGTCGAACCGGGACTCAAGCTACATGCCGTCGCCATCAAAATATAGCAGGTTCGACCTTTGTCGAATCGAGACTCAGGCTACGTGCCTTCGCCATCAAAATATTGCAGGTTTGACCTTAGTCGAAGCGGTACTCAGGCTACGTGCCTTCACCATCAAAGTATAACAGGTTCGACCTTAGTCGAACTGGGACTCAGGCTACGTGCCTTCGCCATAAAAATATAACAGGTTCGACCTTAGTCGAACCGGGACTCAGGCTACGTGCCTTCGCCATCAAAATATAGCAGGTTCGACTCATGCTACATGTCTTCATCATCAAAGTATAACAGGTTCGACCTTAGTCGAACCGGGACTCAGTCTACATGCCTTCGCCATCAAAATATAGCAGGTTCGACCTTAGTCGAACCAGGACTCAGGCTACGTGCCTTCACCATCAAAGTATAACAGGTTCGACCTTAGTCAAACCAGGACTCAGGCTACATGCCTTCGCCATCAAAATATAGCAGGTTCGACCTTAGTCGAACCGGGACTCAGGCTACGTGCCTTCGCCTTCAAAATATAGCAGTTCGACCTTAGTCGAACCAGGACTTGGGCTACGTGCCTTCACCATCAAAGTATAACAGGTTTGACCTTAGTCGAACCGGGACTCAGGCTACATGCCTTCGCCATCAAAATATAGCAGGTTCGACCTTAGTCGAACTGGGACTCAGGCTACGTGCCTTTGCCATCAAAATATAGCAGGTTTGACCTCATTCGAACCGGGACTCAGGCTACGTGCCTTCCCCATCAAAGTATAACAGGTTCGACCTTAGTCGAACCAGGACTCAGGCTACGTACCTTTGCCATAAAAATATAACAGGTTCGACCTTAGTTGAACCGGGACTCAGGCTACGTGCCTTCGCCATCAAAATATAGTAGGTTCGACTCAAGCTACGTGCCTTCATCATCAAATTATAATAGGTTCGACCTTAGTCGAATCGGGACTCAAGCTACATGCCTTCGCCATCAAAATATAGCAGGCTCGACCTTAGTCGAACCGGGACTCAAGCTACGTGCCTTCGCCATCAAAATATAGCAGGTTCGACCTTAGTCGAACCGGGACTCAGGCCACGTGCCTTCACCATCAAAGTATAACAGGTCCGACCATAGTCGAACCGGGACTCAGGCTGCATGCCTTTGCCATCAAAATATAGCAGGTTCGACCTTAGTCGAATTGAGACTCAGGCTACATGCCTTCGCCATCAAAATATAACAGGTTTGACCTCAGTCGAACCGGGACTCAGGCTACGTGCCTTCGCCATCAAAATATAGCAGGTTCAACCTTAGTCAACCGGGACTCAAGCTACGTGCCTTCACCATCAAAGTATAACAGGTTCGACCTTAGTCAAACCGGGAATCAGGCTACATGCCTTCACCATCAAAATATAGCAGGTTCAACCTTAGTCGAACCGGGACTCAGGCTACGTGCCTTCACCATCGAAGTATAACAGGTTCGACCTTAGTCGAACCGGGACTCAGGCTATAGCCTTCGCCATCAAAATATAGCACTCAGGCTACGTGCCTTCGCCATCAAAATATAGCAGGTTCGACCTTAGTCGAACTTGGACTCAGGCTACGTGCCTTCACCATCAAAGTATAACATGTTCGACCTTAGTCGAACCGAGACTCAGGTTACGTGCCTTCGCCATCAAAATATAACAGGTTCGACCTTAGTCGGACCGGGACTCAGGCTATGTGCCTTCGCCATCAAAATATAGCAGGTTCAACCTTAGTCGAACCGGGACTCAGGCTACGTTCCTTCGCCATCAAAATATAGCATGTTCAACCTTAGTCGAACCGGGACTCAAGCTACGTGCCTTCGCCATCAGAATATAGTAGGTTCGACCTTAGTCGAACCGGGACTCAAGCTATATGCCTTCACCATTAAAGTATAACAGGTTTGACCTTAGTTGAACCAGGACTCAGGCTACATGCCTTCGCCATCAAAATATAGCAGGTTCGACCTTAGTCGGACCGGGACTCAGGCTACGTGCCTTCACCATCAAAGTATAACAGGTTCGACCTTAGTAGAACCGGGACTCAGGCTACGTGCCTTTGCCATCAAAATATAACAGGTTCGACCTTAGTCGAACTGGGACTCAGGCTACGTGCCTTCGCCATCAAAATATAACAGGTTCGACCTTAGTCGAACCGGGACTCAGGCTACGTGCCTTCGCCATCAAAATATAGCAGGTTCGACCTTAGTCGAACTAGGACTCAGGCTACGTGCCTTCACCATCAACATATAACGGGTTCAACCTTAGTAAAATCGGGACCCAGGCTACGTGCCTTCGCCACCGAAATATGTCAATTCAAACCTTGGTCAAACTGAGGCTCGGGCTAAATACCCTTATCTAATGAGTCGCCAAATCAGACCCCAGCTACACTAGGGTCGGGACGGATAAAGACCAATCGGTGCCATGGCAAGATGACCGCTCTTCCCCGATCAAGTCAGACCAAAAGTCTACCGCCATCAGTCCAAAAAGGATATGACGGTCGCGGTCGAATTCAAGGGCTGAGCACCCCTCCAAACACGCCCACAGACGTAAACAAGAGAAACGAAAAACAGAGTAAAAGTAAGACAAATGATGAAAGAAATAGCACAATTGTCGACAGAGTTAAAGACTTGGGTACTCCCCGCTTACACCCGGCCCCAGCCGGTCGGAACAAGAGAAAGAATATAAAAATTGCAAGGAGCAATCGAGCCCCAATCAACAAACGAAATAAAAGAAAAACAGCAAACAATAATAACCAATCTCTTCTTTACTCGACGCCATCATCGCCGTCGTCGTTACTGCCGCCTACGCCATCGTCGGCCTCAGGTGTCGCCACATCATAACCACAATCGGCACGAGCATCACGAGCCTTCTAGCGTGCCGCCTTGAAAATGGTCTCAGCTATAACACCCGCCTATAATAAGTTCTTGTAAACATCGCATTGAGCTTCGGCGTAGACCCAGAGTTTATGAACCTGGGGGGATACAGCGGTATAAGACGAACCTGCCTGGTTCTACAGTCGTTGATTATCTTCCTCCAAAACCGCGATCCGGTCCAGCATAACTTAAGCATCCTGCTCAAGAACACCAATCCGCTCCTCAAGCATCCTGCTCAAGAACACCAATCCGCTCCTCAAGCCCTGCCTCCTTAAGGGTCGTCACCTCCCTCTCCGACTCAAGACGTGACTCATGCACACGAATTGACTCCTCCATAGCTACGACTCTCGACGAGTAGCCCTTTTCCCAAAATTTCAAGGACGTAACCTTGCTCTCCAGCTCCGCTAGTTTTTTGCCCCGTTCCGCAGCCGCCTTCGTTGTCTTAGTCTGGTTCTGTTCAGCCTCCAGCTCCATCTCTCTCAACCTGCCCTGCAGGTACGCGCACTCAGCTGCAACTCCCTTCCCCAACTCAAGCTCCTCATCCTTTCGACGAATTTGCACTTCAAGAGCACGCTTACCCTCAAGAGCCTGCAACAGCTGCTGGTCCCGCTTCGCCAGCTCCTCGACCAAAGCTCGATTATCGAACTTGTTCCTTAAACGGTCACGTAGCCCCCGGCACCGATCACGGTAATGGCGATATTTCCCTAGCATCTGCAGAAAGATCCTCGAGCGAACCTTAGCTCTACGGATACTTTCCACCACCAACAAGTAAGCCTGCGAAACAAAAACAAAGGCAAGGCTAAGGCAAAGGCTAAAACGGAAGCGGAGGAAGTAGTTAGAGACGCATTACGTACCCTAAGGCCCATCACGGCCACTTCGTCCATCACTTCAATATCCGAAACGCTCTTTAAAGACGCGTTCTCGGCCTCCGAACATAATAAGTAGAACTGCGACACCAAGCTATTCCCTTCAATCAACAAATTCAAA
>MU784623.1:40434-51466 GCA_026770625.1 Nicotiana glauca
TGCTGAATGATGAATATTAGTTATTAATGCTAATAAGTCGTATTATTTGTTCATTTATAGTTATTAATTGTTAAATAAGGCATTGTTGTTCTATTGGCTGGCCTTGTCTTCACGAGAGGCGCCATCACGACCGGTTTTGGGAATTGGGTCATGACATCAAATGTAATAAACGGTGAAGTTTTTAATCTTCAAACCGAATAATAAATTGGAGTATAATATCACTAAGATTTTAATCTCAAAAACGAATATAAAGTCACTTAGACTTTAATTTCCGACAAATGAGTAGAAAGTCACGAAGATTTTAATCTCAATAAACGAGTACAAAATCACGTAGATTTTTGTAACGACCCGACCGGTCGTTTTGAGCCCTAGCACGTCTTTTAGCAGTCTGAGGCCATGAGCAGCTTCATTTCAGGTATTGTGACTTGCACGCGTGGTCGGAATTTGATTTCGGGAAGTCCAGAGTTGATTTGAGAAGAGAATTCTTATTTCGGGAGCTTAAAATTGAAAGAATGAACTAGGGTTGGAATTTTAAGTAAACGACCTCGGAATCGGGATCTGAAGGTTCCAGCAAGTTCATATGATGATTTCGGACTTGGGGTATGCCTGGATTGGGTTTTGGATAACCCGGGAGCGTTTTGGCGCCTATTGTGAAAGTTAGCATTTTTGAAGGAATTTCTTAAGTTTGGATTGAAGTGCATTTCAATGTTATCGATGTCCGTTTGGGATTCCGAGTCTGTGAATAGCTCCGTATGGTGATTCTGGAGTTGGGAGCGCGATCGGAAGTGAATTCGGAGGTCCGTAGGTCGTTTTGAAGCCATTTGCCTAAAGATAGAAAATTGAAGGCTTTTGAGAAGTTTGACCGGAGGTTGACTTTTTGATATCGGGGTCGGAATCCGATTTCAAAAGTTGGAGTAGGTCCGTAATGTCAAATATAACTTGTGTGCAAAATTTGAGGTCACGTGATTTGATAGGTTTAAGCATCAGAAGTAGAAGTTGAAAAGTTCAAAGTTTATAAAGCTTGGATTGGAGGTCAATGGATGATTTTGACGTTGTTTGATGTGATTTAAGGCCTCGAGCAAGTCTGTAATGTATTTTGGGATGTGTTGATATGATTGGTTGGGGTCCCGGGGGCCTCGACCAGATTCCGGGTGGTTAACGGATCGAAATTGGAGTTTGAAGGGAGCTGAAGGCATCTGGTTGCTGGTATTTTCGCTTCTGCGGTTGGTTGAACGTAGAAGCGAACGGGTGGCCGCAGAAGCGGTTTTTGGACTAAGGCTTAGGACCGCAGATGCGGTCAAGGTTCCGCAAAAGCGGGACCGCATCTGCGGAGGAAGGGTCGCAGAAGCGGGAAAGGTCGGCTTGGGGAAGAGCCGCAGAAGCGGTTTTGGACCGCTTAAGCGGAACCGTTGATGCGGTTTCTTTTCCGCTGAAGCGAAGATGGGTTGGAGCCCAGGGACCACTAAAGCGGATCATTTTCCGCTGAAGCGGGTTTCGCGGTAGCGGAATTTTTCTGCAGAAGCGGAAATTCCTGGAGGCATAATGTCATTTTAAAGTCGGGGATTGGCCATTTCTATCTCATTTCTTCATGGCATTGGCGATTTTTGGGGAGTTTCAAGAGTGGATTTTGTCGTCAATGATTAAGATAAGTCATCCCTATCACTTTTGAGTTAAATATATCAATTACATATGGATTTAAGCATGGAGATTAGAGTAAATATTGGGGTTTTGGTTGGAAACCTAAAAAATTATAAATCTTGAATTTTAGCCACGATTTTGAGTATGGAATTAGGAGAAAATTATATATTTGAGTTCCTAAGGTTATGGGTAATCTTTATCTTCGAAAAGTTTTGGATTCCGGACACGTGGGCCCGAGGAAATTTTGGTCAACCTTTCGTTCGGAGTTAGGAATTATTATAAATTGGGTTGCGGAGTATAGTTGAGCATATATTAATGGATTTGTGTGATCATTGGCTAGTTTTGGTGCATTGTGCGTTGGTTCAAGCCTTCGAAAGGATGTAGAATGCCAGTTGCGAGTCTTCGAAGCGAGGTGAGTCTCCTTTCTAATCTTGTGAGGGGGAAATTACCCCATAGGTGAGCTAAATTGGTTATGTGCTCCTATTTGTAGGGGCTACGTATGCACGAGGTGACGAGAGTCTGTGCGTAGCTATTATTATGCTATTGTCCGGGTAGTTAGGACCCAAAAGCATGCGTACGTGGATTAATTGTGAACACATTGGTAGCTCGAATTGCTTAACTCACATTGAATTAGTAAGTAAATTTCTAAAAGAATTAAACTTTATTTCTTAAATTGTTAAAGGAGAATTGGTTCTATTTGAATAAATATTCCCCGATAAGTTCTTATTTTACTGATTGAGCATGTACTTTATGTGTGCCTGCGTCGCATGGATGATTCGCGAACAGGATATGTATTTAATTATGGAACAGGCCGAACGCCTCGGTGATAATAGATGCATCTATGGTTCGTGTCGCTCGACCCTCGGCAGTACACAATTTACATTCTGTTGGAGCGGGCCATCGACCTCGGCATGATTTGCGCATATTTATCTGCTACTTGGAAATTTGTAAATGTGGAATTGGCCCTATGTGGCTTGACATAAATTGATAAGATAATAAAGAACAGACTTTAGAAGCCCTTGATTTATTGTTGAAGGTGTTTACATGTTTGCTGGCTTCACAGTCAGAACTTTTATACAAATCCACGATTATTCTCGCACTTATAGAATATTGCTAATTGACCTCTAGTGAGTGTCGGAGTTGGCCATCTCGTCTCTACCCCTTCGGGGTTAGGCGGGATACTCACTGATTACACGTTGATTAATTACTCATACTACACTTCTATATATTTTTGTTGCACAGGTACATGACACTTTAGCGGCCTACTGGCGTAGCAGCACGGATAACTCTGGGACTAGATGAGTTGCAATTTGTGAGGTGACCCGCAGCTAGTGTAGTTCCTCTCTGTACTTTAATTATTTATTCTCTGTCCACTGTATTCCGGACAGAGGTTGTACTTTATTTCACTTATCAGTAGTCGCTCATGCACTTGTGACATCGGGTTCTGGGATGGTTTTTCGAAAGATTTGATTTAATTATTATTGTTGATTTGAATTGAAGCAAAAACCTCTTATTTATGAAAAATGGAAGGAAATTTCTGGAATTTGTTGTATTTTAAAAGAGAACTTTAAATCGGTAATTTAATTGGCTTGTCTGACAGCGGTGTCCGGCACTATCACGATCCTTAGTGAATTTTGGATCGTGACAATTTTGATTTTGAAGCGGGAGTAGAAAATCATGAAGATTTTATTCTCCATCACGAGAATTTTAATTCCCTTTCCAAATGATTTTTTCAACTAAACCATTTTAATAGTTTAAACAGTTTGATCTCTTTCTCTAATCAAACAGACATATGTAATATCTTTACATATATATTATATCATGATCTCAGATACTTTCAAGTATTAGTGTAAGCCTAATTCATATCTTACGACCTTCGGAAAAAACTTTTCGCATATATTATGCATGTTACCATATTATTTATTTGGTCAAGGAATAATAATAAAAATTAACATTTAAAACCATATTACTCCAGATCATGCGTACAATTTATAATATGAGATTATCACATAATACACATCTATCCTATGAGAATAAATTTCATAAAACCCATGTAAAGGATAGAAAAATTCTATATCTCCAGATTCACTTTCGATCTCAAGGTCTATTTGGGTTTGTTTCTTCAATTCCTCATCAGAATGGATACAGTACTGGAATTCATGTGAATGACCAATTAGTGACTTTATTAATAAAAATCTCATCCTCTTGTTAATGTCAAATGTTGCACCACAAAGTTTGGTGAAACAAAACAGATTCAAGCATCTGCAGATTTTTGAACTTGCAAATATACGTGTTAGTTATATCTCAATCCATTAAGAACATGACCAAGATGATTAAAAATGACAAGTGCCAGTAGTAAGATTGGCGATGATTTATGATAATCATCACTGGAAATGAATGCCTAGTTAATCAATGTCACGACCCCAATCCCGGTCGTGATGGCGCCCAACCATATAGATAGGCAAACCTGACCAATTATCACTCACGAACCCAACCTGATAACTCATTACCGATAATTTAAGGGAATTTAATAGTTTAAAAATAATAAGCCAATGTTTATAATAAAGACAATACGGAACAGACTGAAATATCTGACGAAACACTCCCAACAGAATCTGGGGTCACGAGTCTAGAGCTTCTAAACAACGGAGTAACAAATATTCGAAAATACATAAGTCTAGAATGCGTAAATAAAACTGAATAAAAGGAGAGAAGTCGGGTCCTGCGAACATCAGGCAGCTACCTCGACAACTCTGATAAAACTTTGGAAGACAGCGACTGCTCAGCTAACTCTCCGGAACACCTGAATCTGCATACATGGTGCAGAGAGTAAAATGAGTACTTCCAACTCAGTGGTAATAGACATATATAATGACTGAAAGTAAAAAATCCCGAAATACCACAATAAGCTGAAACTAACCACTTAGCACACTAAACGATGAAGCAACAGTAATCAACGACAGATAATCAAATAGATATTAATGCACGAATGCAATGCAATGCACATGACCGCTACGGCGTACAGTCCGATCCATTGGATACCCGCGCTCACTGTGGGGGTTCAGACTCCGGAGGGGCTCCTACAGCCCAAGCGCAATGATATAGTAGCATTCGCTGCGGCGTGCAGCCCGGTCCACAATCAGTCCAAATATATATATGCAAGCAAGCCACACGGGCACAATCAATTACCATTTTCGATTCCATTTAACAGGTATTATAGTTTAGTGATTAAAGCCTTAGAAGATTTCTACTCATTTTTCTGACAATATTTAACTCAGGACTGATATCATAAGAACATGCTCAATATCATGGAAGCAGTGATAATAATCCCTAAGGGATCCAAATAGTTGGCTCGCAGCCCGAATATTCTCATAACCATCCAAGTAGGATGTTTGCTAGTCAATTTCTAGGCATATAACACAGTATAAAACATTTCTCGGATGGACTAAGCCATAGTCCTGTCCACAAACGACCCCGCACTCACAGTAGAGTACGTGTCTCGCCTCAATATAGCGTCACAGTATGATATACCGGGATTTCAAACCCTCAGGTCATCATCTACATCTATTACTCACATTAAACCGGCCGTAGACTAGTCCGAAATGCCCTTTCCTTTTGATTCGACCTCCTCGCGCGTCGAATCTAGTCAAAACCACAACGAATACATTACTATATGCTAAAGAAACATAACCCAATCGAAATTAATCGAAAAATACTAAAAATCACGAAGTTGGCAAAACCCGAGCCCCGGGCCCACTTCTCGAAAAATTTCAAAATTTACATCACTGGATTCCTCGTCTCGCCACGAGTCTATGCATATCAAATTTACAAAAATCGGAGTTCGTTTGCCCCTCCAAACTCATATTTAACTCTCTTGAGTTTTCAAGCCCTAACCTCCATTTTTAAATTTTAAATCCTTGAAATTCAGTTATTAATCAATATTTTTACACCAAAAATAACATATTCCGAGGCTAATAGTTCTTACCTGATGAAGTTTCTTCGATTTCTCCTCAAAATCGCCCAAGAACAGCCCTAGCCGAAGTCCCAATTATTTTCTTAACTTCTGAAAAATTCGCGAACACTGTTCATTAAACACAGGCCTGATTTCCGCTTTTGCGGTCATTTAACCGCACCTGCGGTACCGCTTATGCGACACAATGACCGCTTATGCGGTCTCACTTAAAATTTTGTGGAACCGCTTCTGCGGTTAATTATCCGCTCAAGCGGAACCGCTGAAGCGACCCTTAGTCCGCTTATGCGGAATTTTTCCTAGGCCACGCCTAACCGCTTATGCGGCCATCCCACCGCATCTGCGGAACCGCTTTTGCGGCTCCTTTTCCGCAGATACGGAAACAATAGAAGGCAATAGTTTCAAACCTGCAATATTTTTCAAAATTCCCGTTTAACCACCCGAAATCACACCGAGGCCCCCGGGACCTCAACCAAAAATACCAACACATCCTCTAACCTTATTCAAACTTGTTCCAATCCTCAAAATACATCAAACAACGCTAAAACCAATAAAACACATCGGATTCAAGCCTAGTTTTCATCAAAACTTTCGAAATGCGCATTCAATCAAAAACCCGACCAAACGATGTCCGAATAACCTGAAAATTTACAGACAAATCCAAAATCACCTAACGGAGCTACTGCAACTCTCGGAATTCTATTCCGACCCTCGAATCAAAATCTCACCTATTCACCGGAATTCGCCAAAATTCAAACTTAGCCAATTCAAGCCTAATTCTACACCGGACCTCCAAATTCAATTCCGATTACGTTCCTAAGTCACAAATCATCACCCGAAACTATTCAAATCATCGAAAATCCATTCCGAGCCCTCTAACTCATAAGTCAACATCAGGTTGACTTTTCCAAACTAACTTTCTTTTAAATAGACTAATTGTCTCATTTCTAACCGAACTCTATCCGTATTACTTCAAATTCACCAACCACCTATAATGAAATATATAGAAGTATAAAACGGGAAAAACGGGGCACTAACTCACATGACAACGGGCCGGGTCGTCACAATCAAGTACAACAAAAGAGTATAGTTTGAACATCCACATAGTTTATGTTAACTATTGGAAATAGAAAAAGTGACCATTTGAACTCTTTTGGCAGTTTTTAGTTGTAACAAAATCAACCGCAAATATTACCAACAGTCGCAACTTTTTGTATCTCTGTGAACATCACCCATGCGGCCCAAACAATATAATAAAAGTAATTTCCTTAAGATTGTTAATTATCTGTATTGCTGTAAATTAAATAATAATCTTTCTGAAAACAAAAACAGAAAGTTAGTAGAAATTAAATTTCGAAAATAGTAAACTTCTTCAAAATAAATTTTGGAAAAACGTTATAGGAACAAATCGAGCCCACTGAATACACAGTGTGTCCTTAAGAAAATTATTCCCCTCAAGTATCCGAGGTTTTGGAATATATCCTCCCAGGATAGAACAATTTAACTCTTCAGTGTATCAGTACCTAAAACTCTGGTGATTGGCGAACTACTCGATGGTCGTAAAACACACAGGAATATTTTGTGCAGAAGATGAAGAACAAGATTCAAAAAATTTCGTAAGTAAATATTCTGGGATTTGAAGTTCTATTTATAGCCAACTTGGTGATGTTTCTGAAGAGGTTTGCAACCTTTCAGAATAGTCATGACTGTTGGAACTAGGTGTGACCCTCTAAAGAGGTTTGCAACCTTTCAGAACAGTCATGGCTGTTGGAACAGGTGTGATCCTCTGAAGAGGTTTGCAACCTTTCAGAACAGTCATGACTGTTGGAAATTTTTGCGAAAAATTTAAAACGAATTTAAATTAATCCGAATAAGAAAAACGGGCTAGACTGGACCGGGTCGCGAGTCATCCCTCTATTTCGTTTCCCATCATTTTCCATTCACATCTCTTTTGTTATTATTATTAAATAACAAACCCAACAGTAATTCATCACTTAATTAACATGGCTTGTTAAATGTTATTACTTGTACGTGCACAATTATAAAATGCATGCATTTTGCCAACGTACTTCCATGTTTATTTATTACTCTCTCCGGTCCAAAATAAGTGATTTTTAGGCTTTTTTCTTGCGGTCCAAAATAAGTGATTTTTTCAGATTTCAAGAGTGAATTAATTATTTTTTACCTACATTGTCCTTGGAGTAAATAGTGTTGGAATATGTGTTAGGAGTGTTTATGTGAAATAGTAAAGGTTAATATAGTCAATTTTATTGTTAATTAATGCTAAAAGGTGAATTTCTTAATTTGTGTAAAAACATACAAAAAAATTATTTATTTTGAATCGGAGGAAGTACTGTTATCAAATTAATTCCCCCTTTTACCCTATTTTTATTACGTTATAGAACTAATACAAATAGCTCATATTTTAATGAGCAATTCCACATTACTACATTAGTAGCTTGGTAATCAAAAGGAAAATGTGAATTAACGAACCTTAACAATCGCGGCTTCTTTATATTTTCCTGTATAAAAATTAAAATTTTGATTGATTTGAATCCGCGGGATTCGATAAGTTAACAATATGTACGTTGTTTTGTTTTCTTTATACCTCTTTGCCTAGCAAATTTAAAAATATATGCTCAGACTAAGGCGTTATTTGTTTGCAATCAATGGATGTCTGGATCTTAATCATTCAGATCTCATACATTAAGTGTATTTGTTTTTAAAGTCTGAATCTTAATTATTTAGATCTTAATCATTAAGTGTGTTTGTTTTTTTACTTCACAACCACTTAATGAGTCTGAATAGGTATGTATGATTAAGATCAATAACAGAGACTTACTTTCATTAAGATGCTATCATATATTCATTATTAACTGCCGCCACCGCCTATCATTATCAACTACCACCACCCCCAACCCCACCCCCACCTCTACCACCACCACACCACCATCATCCTCAATCATAGCCGCCACCATTATCGACAATCACCACCCACAATTCCCACCACTTCGACCACTATCATTCTCACCCAAAATCAATACTCATCCACCTCAACTACCACAACCGACCACCCCATCACCATCAACAACCACAACTGGCACTGCCCATCATTATAACCTACCACCACCCACCTACCACCTTCCTTAGTCACAACTACTACCATCACCCGCCATTATTAACTATCACCATCCACCACCACCATCCTAAATCATAAGCGCCACCACTACCAATCACTACTAGCTACTAGCATGAATCACCATTATTAATCAAAACTACTACTAACCATCGCCTCTAGTCGGCATTCACCCGTTATCCATCACCACCAACAACTATCATATTTTAAAAAACTATATATTTTATTGATAGAATATTAGATTAGTTAGTATTTCATTTGAATAAATATATTTTATATTTATTAATTTTTAAATAAAGATAAATTTTATACATTCAGATGTTAAAGATCAAACGGTCTTAATTATTTAGTATTCAGATCTTAATACTGTGACGACCCGACCCGTCGTCTCATGCGTTTCCGTCCCGTTTTCCCCCATTTTATGCTTCCTCATGTTTCAATATATGTGTTTGGTGAATTTGAAGTGATTCAGATAGAGTTTGGTAAGAAATGAGACGATTAGTCTCTTTAAGGAAGAATTAGTTTGGAAAAGTCAACATGATGTTGACTTGTGAGTTAGAGGGCTCGGAATTGAATTCTGATGATTCGGTTAGTTTCGGGGGATGATTTAAGGCTTAGAAGCGCAATCGGAAGTAATTTTGGAGGTCCGATGAAGAAGTTAGCCAATTTTGGGGAAGTAAGTATTTTGGCGATTTCCGGTTGATAGGTGAAATTTTGATCCGAGAGTCGAAATGGAATTCAAAGAGTTTCAGTAGCTTCGTTAGGTGATTTTGGACTTGTGTGCAAAATTTCAGTTGATTCGGAGGGGTTTAGGTCGGGTTTTTGATTGAATGTGAGTTTTAAAAGTTTTAGTTTAACTTAAGCCTTAATTTGGTGATATTTAAGGATTTTGATGTTAATGATAGTATTTTTATGGTTTGGGCAAGTTTGGATAATGTTTTAAGTCATGTTGGTGCTTTTGGTTGAGGTCCCGGGGGCCTAGGGTGTGTTTCGGATGCCCAACGGGTCATTTTTGAAAGGTTTTGAACTGCTGTTGCTGGTATCTGGTGTTGTCCTTCGCGTCCGCGATGTCCTATCACGTTCGCGAAGAAGAAATTGGCTTCTGAGACTTTTGGTCTTCGCGTTCGCGAAGAAGGAATTGTCATCTGGGACTTTTGTTCTTCGCGTTCGCGACAGTGCTTCGCGTTCGCGAAAAAGGAATTTTCTGTCGCGCAGGTCCTACTTCGGAAGCTCATATCTTTTTATCTATAAGGACTTTTAAGGTGATTCAAAAACTAAAGTTGTAGCGCTGTGAATCTGGTTTCCATAAACATATTATAATAGTCATTTGGACTTATGTATAAAACGTTATGACCATTACAATAGAGGCTGTCCGAGCAGAGTTTGGAAAATGAATTTTTGGAACTTTGTTCTTCGCGAACGCGAGAGAAGGACCGCGAACGCGAAGAACAAATCTCTGGGCAGCAGAATAAAGTCCAAACTTCGTCCCATTTGCCATTTTTGATGATTTGGAGTACGGATAAGGCAATTTTTTCGGGAGATTTTTGGAGAGAACAACGGGGTAAGTACTCTTAACTCAATTTTGGTTGTATAACTCGAATCTATTGCAAGTTTGGGTGTTTAATTTGAATATTTTTGTTGAAGAGGGTAGAAAACCCTCTTGGATAGAAATGGTGATTTAAGGGGTCAAATGAACTCCGATTTTTGTGAATTTGGTATGTATAGACTCGTGGCGAGATAAGGATCGTATTGATGTAAAAATTTCTGGATTTCGAGACGTGGTCCCGGGGCTCGGGTTTTGCTAGTTTCGAGATTTTTGATATTTTTCGACTGTTTTCGATTGGGCATTGTTACCTTAGCATATTGTAACGCATTCGCTCTGATTTTGGTTAGATTCGACGCGCGTGGAGGCCGAATTGAGGGGCAAAGGCGTCGCGAGCTAGAGATTTCACCGGTTCGAGGTGAGTAATACTTGTAAATGATATCCTGAGGGTTTGAAACCCCGGATTTGCATATCATAGTGCTGTATTGAGGTGACTTGCACGCCGAATATGGGCGTGGGGTAGAGCATCGTTGAGGGACTGTGACTTGGTCCGTCCCGATTGTTGATTTTTACTGCATATTTGACTGAAATTATTTGTTATCATCATAATTTGGGTTGACTGCCGTGTTTGGGGCCTTGTGCCGACCTGTAGAATCCTTAGGGGATCTTCATGTGTTTTTCCTCACTTGTGTGCATAACATAAATTCTCAGTCATGTTTTCAAATATTAAGAACAATATAATAAT
>MU784626.1:8026-50803 GCA_026770625.1 Nicotiana glauca
GTGTCCCATATTTTTCTACGGGCCTTCCGGGATCGTCTAATCTCGGGTCCGGGTCCGTTTACTAAAAATGTTGACCAAAGTCAACTATATCAATTTTAATATCATAATTTCTCAAAGTTTTCACAGAATTCATATATTTTAACATAAAAGCTTTCCGGTTACGTGCCCGGACTGCGCACGCAAATCGAGGCAATAGAAAATGAGGTTTTCAAGGCCTCGGGAGCACGGAACAGATGAGGAAAATATGTGATGACCCTTTGGGTCGTCACAATATAATAACAAGTTCATCCCCAACGGGTTTCACCCAAAACCTTAGATTAAAAGAGTTGGCTACTCATAACAATGATAAAAACTACAAAAGAATTCATGAACAATGGTAAAAAATCACCATAGAAGGAGATATGGATTGATGCCCAATTGCTTCCTCTCCTTGTTCTCCTCTCCAGCTCTCCAAAGCTGCACACCTCTTGTTGTGGGCGAGCTAGACTCTTTTTAGGTTGAGGGGATTGGTCTTGAATTTCCAAAAGTACCCTTCAGATAGATTTTTTCGTCTGGACTAGCGCTGTCGCGCTACTGGACGCGCTAGTGACCGCGCTAGTGCCCTAACATTCTGCCTTGGCCGCGCTAGATTAGCGCGATTGCGCTATTGACGCGCACTTTTCATCGTGTTCCGTTTGGAATTTGGAAAAACATAAAATAGAAAAGTTGTAGCCCTTTGAGTTATATTTCCAACCATATATTGTGGAGCCCGAATGGAGTTTTGAACAAAAAGTTAGCTCTATTTTACTAGACAGTGCACAATATGCCTCCTCGAGTCTTTGTTCGTTCTTAATTATCTAATTTGACCCCCGAACCCGATCCCGGCTTAATTCCTTGAGCTTTTACTCAGACTTCAAAGCTCAAGATCACTTAATTTCATTCTATAATATCTATATAGCTCAGAATCGCTCCTACAAGACATAAAACACACAATTAGTGCAAAACACTAGCGATTAAAGCTCAAACTCAATTAAAGTGCAGTAAACTCGAGTGTAATAAGCGACTAAAATGCGCAATTATAGCATATCATCAACACCCCACACTTAAACCATTGCTTTCCCTCGAGCAATCAAACTACACTTTACATAGACACGGCCTTTTTAAGCAATTCTCCTAACTCATCACCCCAAGAATATTTAAAATAGACTAAGCACAAAAGCATAACATCTTCATCTCAAGATTTGACTCACAAGTACTACGCATTATTCATAGCTCACTCACTTACTCTAACATAGAGTTCACTAACATTACCTTTCCTTCATGGATCAAGTGCCCTCATACAACAAACTTCATGGATCAAGTGCCCTTACACAACAAAAGAGAGTAGTTCCACACAATAAAATTCAAGAACACATAAGAAATTAAGATAGAAAGAATTAACTCACTTTCAGAAATAACATTCATGTGCCACAAAAGATGCACCATAGGCTTGCCCGTAGTGTACTAATCTACTACTCGAGCTCATTCAGTCTAGGATCAAGTAGGAGTTTATTTGATTGTAATGTAGGTTGCGGGACGTGTAAGATATATTTAGATATAAGAGTGACTACACCTCCCTAAGAACTTTAATACATATACTTTGACATTCAAACCCTATATGTATGTCAAACCAAACTCCACCTTCACATTAATATTATTACACCATACTTCTTTAAGCACAATTACATCAAGAGTCACCACCTGTTAAGGATTTTTTTTTTCAAGCGACTCTTACTTTTTCAAAACAGTGCACCTTTCTCCAAATTTCATTAGTTCCACTCAAAAGCCAAACTAACCACCCCACACTTTAACTTGTACACATTGTATAGCAATTAAATTGCTTATGAGAGGTTAAAAGGTTCAAATAGATGGTCCATTCAAACAATTGGGTAAGACTTGTAATGCGGTTGCCAAAGAAATGGGATTAGAGGCTCAAATGGGTTAACTACGATACATAATAATTAGGGCGGTAAAATATACATATCTGGCTCAACAAAGAAATGCCTAAATCACTTCCTAGACTGAATAAAACTATAATTTCGCTTTGCAAACACACGGGGCAAGTTCTAGGCATCAAATGCAATACACAGAATAACATACAAACCTCACACACATGGCACTTAACTCACTCAGGATTGGATTCATCAAGACACTCTAGTCAAAGTAGTTAAGCAAATTTAAAATCATACAATTTAAGGTACTTATACAAGAGTCAAAAAATGTGCCTCAGCGTCACAACCAAAGTACTCACTATTCTCAAGGCATAACAAAGTCAAGAGATATTACTTCAATTCAAAACACAATACAACATCTCCATTCCTAACAAAAAAAACTAACTACACCCGGTTCAAACAAAACCCTTAGAAAAGAACCGCGGAACAAAGAAAAACCAAGGGGGAATTGCTATACCACCTAACAAAAGAAACTAACACAACTAAAATAGCATGGAAAGTCACCCAGACGATCTCCTCACCCCACACTTAAAATTGTTCATTGTCTCCAATGCACACCATACTACTAAGAGGGTAAAAGAAACTCCCCGGTAGGCCAAAGGCCGAAGTACTAGCATCTCATGGGGTACTCAGAATTCTCCCAGGCCTGGTCCTTTGTGCGGGTACCTCACACTTAGTTCCAACCAATGGTTTGTTGTTGCATCCTTCCAATGGCTTTGCGTTCCATGTTCCTAAAAATAAAAAAATAGAAACTACAAGAATAATACAATAATAAAAAAAATAAACTAAATTAAAATAAAATAAAATTGGGTTGTCTCCCAACAAGTGCTTGATTTAAAGTCGCGGCACGACGTGAATAACTTTTTGCTTCCACCTCGAACTTATGAATTGAACCCTGAGTTTTCATTCAAGCTTATGATTATGGTCATGGGGCGGTAGAACGAATCTAATTGTCCCAAGCAACCATTGTATTATTTTACACTTCTTGGCTTTTATTTGAGGAATGTCATTTTGCTTTCTTTCTTCCTCAAACTGTAAAATGTATGATTGTTGCCTTTCCTCCTCACAATCCCTCATTGACTCGTGTAGTTCAATTCCCATATCCCTACACAATTCCAATGTTGAAAAATGCTTGAAATGTGACTTCAAACCTTCACTTTGCAATTTTTCTTGGACTTTGACATTCTCTTTTTCCCTCGAGCTAGAGTCAATCTCAACCAAATTTTTATTTACACCGGTTGACTCTAATCCCATTTTTTTCTCGACATCATTAACACTCATGGAGTCGGTTGGCGGATGTTCAATTTGTGAATCCTCAAAATAAAGCTCACTTTCTTCCTCGGAATTGGACTCTTCTTGGCTTTGATCAAGTGCCATGGAAGAATTTTTGGCTTCCAGATCTAAGGAAAGTTCTTGGCTCTCATTAACTTCCGAGGCTTTTTGGACCTCTAAAGCTTCAAGTATTTCTCCCATTTGTGAGTGAAACCTTTCAAGTGCCAAGTCATTTTGGAGAGTATTTTCCAAAAACTCCTTCAAGGCACTTTGTTTTTTGTTTCCTCCTTCAAGTAAGCACTCAAACATGAGCTTGAAGTCTCCATTTCGGCCATGCTCAACTTCTTCCATTTCCGTAGCCCTATCATTTTCATCAAAAACAATAGAATCATCATAGCGGGGGCTTGGGGAAGGGAAGGACCAATCAACATAATCATCCCAATGACTATTTTGAAAATCACACTTATCACAGATACTCTACTCATGGGTTTGAAATTGTGCGCACAATCCACCCCCGGGAGAATTTAAACAATTTTGCCACGAGTGTGGTCCTCCACAAAGGTCAAGGGTCATCAAAGTATGAACAACTACCATCCGACCAATTTTTATTATATGATGCCATTTTTCAAAACTAAAAAAATAAACAAGAAACAAATAATAAAAATAGACTAAGGTAAGAAAAATTGATTACACAAATATTCACAAGCTGGGTATAGAGAAAACTGACTACACTTAAGAATTTTATATTTTCCTACAACTACAATTGATAATACCGTTAACTCCCTGGCAACGGCGCCAAAATTTGATCACGCTCAACTGTGTCTATTAAAAGACTAAACGGGCATTACAAATATAATCCGGAGTATTATGCCCAGAGTAGAATCCCACAGAGAATTAACGTATCAACTGTTGTTGTTAGATCACTAAATTCTCAATAATCAACTTTCTCAAAATTTATGAATAATAGTTGGCAGTTTTTACACTGCTATAGATAAACAAGAATAATAAACTAAGAATTAACTAAGAAGCAATTGTAAACAATTGAAGTAAAGGTCTAAGGTTATGGTTTCCCCCGTTGTTGATTTCCTTAGTTGTATGTTTCTTATAGCTATGACTTAGTTGCCTCTATCAATCATGAACTCTCTAGCTATCATAACTCTCTCTCAAGTAATTATGATAATTTACTAGACGCACTCTCTCAAGCTACGCTAGTTAGATTCGCATTACAATTCACTTATATCGCACCCGAGGTATCGTTATCTCTACTCCAACCTATAAACCCTTAGTTATGACTCTCGCCTATACTCCGGGAGTGAGGTTGTTGAAACAACTACCTAAATATGCACTTTCTCTCAAGTAGATACATAATAAATAGGAATGGCTAATTGAGGATCCTTTCAACTAACTAAAATCAAAATGTAGTTGAACAAATAGAGATTAACAACCAACTCAAAACTATATTAATATAACAACAAGCTCATCCCTAACGGGTTTCACCCAAAACCTTAGATTAAAAGAGTTAGCTACTCATAACAATGATAAAAACTACAAAATAATTCATGAACAATGGTAAAAAATCACCATAGAAGGAGATATGGATTGATGCCCAATTGTTTCCTCTCCTTGTGCTCTTCTCCAGCTCTCCAAAGCTGCACACCTCTTGTTGTGGGCGAGCTAGACTCTTTTTAGGTTGAGGGGGTTGATCTTGAACTTCCAAAAGTACCCTTCAGATCTATTTTTCCATCTGGACTAGCGCGGTCGCGCTACTGGACTCGCTAGTGACCACTCTAGTGCCCTAACATTCTGCCTTGGCCGAGCTAGATTAGCGCGATTGCGCTATTGATGAGTACTTTTCACCCTGTTCCGTTTGGAATATAGAAAAACATAAAAAATAAAAGTTGTAGACCTTTGAGTTATCTAGACAACCATATATTATGGAGCCCAACTGTAGTTTTGAGCAAAATGTTATATCTATTTTACTAGACAGTACGCAATATGCCTCCTCGAGTCTTCGTTCGTTCTTAATTATCAAATTTGACCCCCGAACCCGATCCCGGCTTAATTCCTTGAGATTTTACTCAGACTTCAAAGCTCAAAATCACTTAATTTCATTCTATAACATCTATATAGCTCAGAATCGCTCCTACAAGATATAAAACACACAATTAGTGCAAAACACTAGAGATTAAAGCTCAAACTCAAATAAAGTGCAGTAAACTCGAGTGTAATAAGCGACTAAAATACGCAATTATAGCCTATCATTAACATGCACAGTAGAGATTATGACTTGGTCTGTCCCATGCGACTGTAGAATTGGTTAGCCTACTGTTTTACTACGTGTTCCCTATTTTTTTATGGAAATTGACTGCACCTCATGTTAGAAATCATGTTTAGGCCTTATGATATCACTGTTGAGACCCGTGAGGTCGTGTACTTGCTGGATTAACTGCTATTTGTTGTTTTGTTCTCAATCATGATATTACTTGCGTATTTTACCTCTGTCCCTTCCTATTCATCATTGATACATGTTATTATCTCTATTTGGGATGAATTATATGCTTTCTAAGAGCCCGAGGGACTGGTGAGGTTGGTGAATGAGATAAGGCCTGAGTGCCAAGCTGTGAGCTATATGAGTGTATATGGATCGAGTTTCACACCGCAACGAGCCTTCGGGCTAATTATCTATATTGGATCGGGTTGCGCGCCGCAACAATCCTTATGGCTGTTTATATGTTGGATCAGGTTGCACGCTGTAGCGATATAGCGCTTGGGCTGAAAGAGCCCCTCCGGAGTCTGCACACTCCCAGTGAGTGCAAGTACCTATTGAGTATGATTTCTGAGGGCTGAGAAGCGATTGAGCTGTTGAGATGAGTTGAGTGACTATGGTCTTGAGAGTTGTACTTGCTTTTAGTTATTTGTTGCACTTAGTTGTTATATGTCTTCATTGTGCAAATTTCTATAAGACTTGATATTTATTTTATTTGGGCACGAACCGATTTGACTTAAGCTACTAAATTTGGAAGCATGACTGTTCCTTATTTGAAAGTTATTAAAATAAATTGTATTTGAATAACTCGTCACTGCTTCTCAGTTCCTTATTTATTTCTGTTACTTACTGAGTTGAAAGTACTCATGTTATTCCCTACACCTTGTGTGCAGATTTAGGTGAGACCGGTCACTTTGGTCATTGAGTTCATGCGCAATTTACTATGACATACGAGGTTGCTGCCGACGTCCGAAGCCCTTGTCTCTCCCTCCATTGTTATCTTTTCTTTCTATTTTGGCATTTGTGGACAATTGTAAACTCTGATTCTAGACTGATTTTAGATGCTCATGACTTAGTGATACCCCGATATCGGGCTATCTTTTCTACATTTTTATTTTGAGTTCAACTCTTTTATGAAGTTTCTATTATGAAAAGCTTTGTCTTAACTTTTAAATAAATATCGAAGTATTTTTGAAAGGTGTCGGCTTGCCTAGTACCACGATAGGCGCCGTCATGACTGGTAGGGTTTTGGATCGTGACAAAATTCTTATGCTTATATATAGAAGCACTTCTTCAAGATGTTAAAGAGCTGAGACGAGAGCAAGCTTCGTGTTGTTGTCGTTATTGCTCGGCTTCGGATAATCCCCTCTGTGATTTGAAGAGCCACTATCACAGAATAGTTATTCCGTTCTATCATGAGAGAAATTAATCCGAAAGTTTGGATAACTGTGAAGGGATTAAATTTCTTAAGGACACATAAAAAACTTGTGGGCTCGGAATTTTTTATTTTTGTTTTCTTAAACTAACATCTTCTAATTTTTTTGGTTTTGAAAACAGAATACTAACAACCTTAAGGAATTTTGTTCATCTTACTTTCTCATTTGAAGGACTAAAATCCTAGCGATTTTCTACTCCCGTTTTGAAGATTAAAATCTTCGGATTTTCTACTCCAATTTGAGATTAAAGTCTTTGTGACTTTCTACTCAATTCAATATTAAAATTCTTGTGATTTTCAACTCGATTGTTTGTATTC
Source organism: Nicotiana glauca (assembly GCA_026770625.1). NCBI lineage: Eukaryota > Viridiplantae > Streptophyta > Magnoliopsida > Solanales > Solanaceae > Nicotiana > Nicotiana glauca. Next base: position 15,288 of record MU784626.1, read on the forward strand.
GGTTTAAAGGTATAAAATTTCACCGAGGTACTAATTCCGGTTGTGTCAATTTTTTTTTTACAGAAAATGACAACAAGTACGGAACAACAAAATTGTTCTATTGGGACTATAGAATGCCTGCGTCTTCAAGTCGCACAACGCCTGCACCGATGATGGCTCCAACAGAAAAGCCCAAAAAAAATTTCGGCGTGGACTTCAAACGCTGGCAGTAGAAAATATTTTTCTACCTGATCATACTCAATTGGAGGCATGAAAATATTCTGACTTCTTGTGCAAAAATTATATCTTGAATTATTTAGAAGATGGCTTGTACAACGATTACAGTGTCATGGAAATTTCAAAAAGAGTTGTGGAAGGATTTTAAAAACTACTTGAAACATAAGCACAAGGAAATGACGTTGGAAGACCTTATTGTTCCCCTAAGGATTGAAGAGGACAACAAGGCTGCAAAAAAGAAGTCTCGTGGAAATTCAACAATAATGAGTGCAAATATTATTGAGGAAGCTTCAACGAGGAAAAAGAAAAAGAAGCCGTCTGGACAAACAAATTACCTAAACAAAAAGAAGTTCAAAGGTAATTGCCACTATTGTGGAAAGGCTGACCACAAGGCTGCTGATTGTCGTGCACCAAAGAAGGGCAAAAAGAAAAGCCAAACAAACATGATTGAGGAGAATGATGGAACGGACGATTTGCATGTCATGCTTTCTGAATGCGACCTAGTAGAAAATTCTAGAAAATGGTGTATTAATTTGGGAGCAACTCATCATGTTTGTGCTAACAAGGAATTGTTTACTTCTTATGCCCCCGTTGGACCCAACGAGATAATTTTTATGGTAAATTTCGCTACTGCAAAAATTAAAGAAATGGGAAAGATATTAAAAATGACTTGTGGCAAGATTGTGACTCTAAATAATGTCCTTCATGTTCCTGAAATGTAAAAGAATTTAGTCTCGACATCACTTTTAGTCAAGAACGGCTTTAAGTGTGCTTTTGTTTCTGACATGATTGTAATTAGTGAGTGAAATGCATGTAGGAAAATGTTACCTTACCGAGAGCCTTTTCAAACTCAATGTAAAATATGTAATTGTCATTGATATGAATAAATCCGTTTCTTTTTACTTGCTTGAGTCAAGTAATCATTTAGGTCACATCAACCTCAAAACTTTACAAAAAATGATTAATTTGGATCTATTGCCTAAGTTTGAATGCAATAACTCGAACTGTCAAATATGTGTGGAGTCAGTATGTTAAACATCCTTATAAGTCAGTTGAAAGGAATTCAAATCTTTTAGACATAATTCACATAGACATTTTCTACCTGAAGTCATATCATCTTGCAGAGGGTAAGAATATTTCATAACTTTATTGACATATTGCTATATTTACTGACTTAATAGTAAAGATAAAGCAATTGATGCATTCTAAGTAATACAAAAATGAAGTTAAAACGCAACTAAACAAAAAGATTAAAATGATAAGAAGTGATAGAGGTGGCAAATATGAATGACATTATTAACCAAACAACTGCCCCTTACTCACCCTAATCTAATGAAATTGTTGAAAGAAAGAATAGAACGCTAACGGAGATGATGAATGTCTTGTTAATAAGTTGTGGTTTACCTTGGAACTTGTCGAGGAAAGCTATTCTTACAGCTAACCGAATACTCAAACGAGTTCCTCATAGTAAAGCTCAATCCATTCCATACGAAAAATGAAAAAGAAGGAAACCCAACTTAAAATATTTTAAAATCTATAGGATATGCAACAAATAGTAAGTCATATTATTTTTTTGTTCATAAATCAGAAAATCTCGACATCCATATTAATTAAATCAGATAATGCTAAATTTTTTGAGAATATTTATCCGTATAAAAAAGAATGTGAGTCATCGTAAAAAATCTAAACGACCTCGAGAAGAAGCAAAGGAAATACTTTAATGAGGAAAACTTAGTAAACGTCAAAGTAAAACTACTACTAGACTATATGGATTCCAAGTTTCAACTTCAACTTCTACTTGGTTGATTAATTCAGGGGTCGGTTCTTATTGCATTCACCAAGATAGTCTCGTTGGCTCCTGAACTGTGCAGCAAGTTCAGCTGCCACCTCCAGGTCTGAGCTCTAGCCCCGGTTCCTTCCATTCTATTCCTCGGACCGTGGGAGCATGGGGGCAGTATCTGCTTAAGCATATGACTTTTGTCCCTCGTCACTTCCTTTGAGCCCACTTCCTTTGGAGGCTCGAAGGTCCAAAGAATATATCTTCCTCAAAAGTAGACACTCAATAATGAAATAGAATCTATATTAACTAGTCATGCTTAAGAATTACTTCCTCCCGGAAAATAAACATTTGGATTCTCGTGGGAACTAACAACCACGCAGGAAAAAACAAAAACATAGTCCAACGTAATTTCAAATCGAGAACCAGAAAATGATTTTTATAATTAGAAAAAATTACTCAAGAACATTTCTAAGGTAATAATGACAGAATCTCTGTTCAATTATATGAAGAGGCACATCGTAACAACAAACAGATGAACAACCTACATTTAAAGAAAAGATTAACTACCGGAACTCCCACGGAAAACTTGAACATCTTTAACAACAAAGAGATTCTCACTAAAACTCTTAATCCACTTCTTCTATCTTTGGTCCAGCACCACTTCCACTACCAGCTCCGCCACCAACAGAAGGACCATCTTCATCCATAGTAGCTCCACCAGCGCCCCCTTGATACATCTTAGCAATGATTGGATTGCAGATGCTTTCCAGCTCCTTCATCTTGTCCTCAAATTCATCCACCTCTGCAAGTTGGTTGCTGTCCAGCCACTTGATAGCTTCGTCAATTGCATCCTCAATCTTCTTCTTATCAGCAGCCAGAAGTTGGGAGCTAATCTTGTCATCTTTAATTGTATTCCTCATGTAGTAAGCGTAATTTTCCAATGCATTCTTAGCTTCTACTTTTTTCTTGAGCTCTTCATCTTCAGACTTGTACTTTTCAGCTTCTTGCACCATTCTCTCAATCTCTTCCTTGGAGAGTCGACCCTTGTCGTTGGTGATGGTTATCTTGTTCTTCTGTCCAGTAGTTTTGTCTTCAGCAGAAACATTGAGGATGCCATTGGCATCAATGTCGAAACATACATTGATTTGAGGAACACCCCTTGGAGCAGGAGGAATACCACTGAGTTCAAACTTGCCTAAAAGGTTGTTGTCCTTGGTCCTCGCTCGTTCTCCCTCGAACACCTGGATCAAGACACCGGGTTGGTTGTCCGAGTATGTAGAGAACACTTGCTCTTTCTTGGTAGGAATTGTTGTTTCCTTGGAATCAACACAGTCATTACACCTCCAGCAGTTTCTAGACCAAGAGACAGAGGAGTGACATCCAACAGCAACAAGTCTTGAACTTTTTCATTGCCCTCACCGCTCAAAATTGCAGCTTGGACAGCTGCACCATAGGCAACTGCTTCATCGGGGTTGATGCTTTTACAAAGCTCCTTACCATTGAAGAAATCTTGAAGTAATTGCTGAACTTTCGGGATCCTAGTTGATCCACCAACAAGAACCACATCATGAACACTGCTTTTATCCATCTTGGCATCTCTCAAACACTTCTCCACTGGCTCCATACACTTCCTGAACAAATCCATGTTCAGCTCCTCAAATCTCGCTCTAGTAATAGTCGAGTAAAAAACAATACCTTCATACAAAGAATCAATCTCAATTGTGGTCTGTGCAGTCGATGAGAGAGTCCTCTTTGCCCTCTCACAAGCAGTCCTTAACCTCCTCAATGCTCTCGGGTTTCCACTAATATCCTTCTTATGTTTCCTCTTGAACTCCTGAACGAAATGGTTCACCATTCTGTTATCAAAATCCTCACCTCCCAAATGTGTATCACCAGCAGTAGCTTTAACCTCAAAGATACCCTCTTCTATCTTAAGAAGCGACACATCAAAAGTACCACCACCTAGGTCAAATATAAGCACATTCTTCTCACCAGCACTGCTGGCCTTCTTGTCAAGTCCATAAGCAATTGCAGCTGCTGTAGGTTCGTTGATTATACGCATCACATTAAGGCCAGAAATGACACCAGCATCCTTACTTGCTTGTCGCTGCGAGTCGTTGAAGTAAGCAGGGACTGTGACAACTGCATTCTTGATTGTAGTACCAAGGTAAGCCTCAGCAATCTCCTTCATCTTGGTGAGTACCATAGAAGAGATTTCCTCAGCTGAAAACTGCTTTTCTTCACCCTTGTAGGTTACAACAATCATTGGCTTATCACCAGGCCCAGCTATTACCTTAAAAGGCCATAATTTCATATCGCTCTGCACAGAAGGATCGCTGAATCTCCTCCCAATCAACCGCTTAGCATCTGTAATCACAAAAATTTCCAACATCTCATCAGAAATAAGCTCCTTATGAATCACATATCATAAATCCAATTAATAGAGAAGTTCACACCAATCTAGAGAAATCGTTTATATGCAACAAGAATGGCTACACTTGAATCTCAAACTAACTGGGGTGGACCACATGAATTTACTATAGAAAATTCTACTTAATTTTAGTTTTATTTTCTTCAAATACTGAGTTATATATTAGGAGTACACTCCAGTACTCAATAACTCCAAAATTCCAATCCCAAACTAGTTTCAGTGAATTAAAGGAACTCAATATATTTATTCCAATCCTTAAGAGCTACAATATGTAATTGTAACTCAAATTTAACTTTTTAAGACAAATTAGGAGCTCATTCTAATACTCAATTATTGCTCTCTTAGACAAATTAAGCTCATAGAACTAGATGTTCTCTCAATCTCACACACATTGATACACTAACATACAAATCTCTACCTAACCAAAAAAAAAAATGGTACAAACAAGACATCCCGGTGCTCATAAACAAAGGCAGTTTAAACTTGATTTGTTCAACATTTATAATTCTTAAAACTGAATGTATTGGACTTTGGAATTATGGGTTCAACTGCTGAACTATTCAGAGAGAATGGAAAAGTTTACAACTTTCACAAAACATACCCCAATCATATTAATCTATTTCTTCTCCAAAAAATGGCAGAAAAACAACGCAGAAAATTGGAAATAATTCAACATAATCCAATGCTATTTACGCTAAACTCAATGTTTACAAAGCAATCGGAGATGGCAGAATGAGAATGAACGCATGCAACCAAAAAAAGAAAACGAAAAATAAAGAGGTAGTTACATACCAAAGACAGTGTTAATGGGGTTCATAGCCACCTGATTCTTAGCAGCATCACCAATCAACCGTTCAGTATCAGTAAAACCAACATAAGACGGCGTCGTCCTGTTCCCTTGATCATTCGCTATGATCTCCACACGATCATGTTGCCATACACCCACACAAGAGTAAGTCGTACCCAAGTCAATACCAATTGCTGGCCCTTCACCTTTTCCGGCCATTTTTTCCACTCAGAAAAACGGGAAACTCGGAACAAAAACAGAGCGTTTGAAAAAGAAGAATTAAAGAGATATCTGATATTTGAAAGGCGATGAAGCAAATTTCTCTGATTGGAGAAAAGAATGGAAAAGCGCGAGGTTTATAAAGGAGAAGTTTTATTTCCAGAACGTTCTGATAGTTAAATTGCAGCGGTTGGATGAACTTTAGTTCTCACGCGGATTTGGTTATTACTTTAGTTCCATAATCTTGTTCGTTCGAGAGAGTTCCAGTTTCTCAATTTAAAACTTGAACTCACAATGTACTGTCATGTTTGTGCGACTAAAAAAACATCAAATAAAAGAAAGTTTCGATTATTTTATTTTTATTTATGTTTTTACATATATTTTTTCTACATTTAATATTTATTTACTCATAATTAAGGTATTTTTAGTCTTCAAAAATAATTAATATTAATGTAGAATGGGAAAAAATAATTAATTTAGTCTTGAACTTCTTGTAAGCATTTAAATTTTATTGGATTTAAATTCATGAAATAATTTGGACCATATTAAATTCAAGATATTAGTCCAAATAAATATAGTGACTAGTAAATTGGGTTAATTAATTAAAGAGAAATTTTCATAAAACACTATCTTTTGATACTAATTAGCCATCTATAGATACCATTTGCTATATTACGGATTATAGATACCTATTATGTGGCTATAAGATGTATTTGGTGTATTTAAGTTATTGTATTCATGAATATAGTAGCAAAAATAGGCGTGAATCAAGGAAGTCCAGCTAATCAGTTGTTGTATTCGAGTGTATTTGACTGTATTCATGGAGTAAAATATGGGATTACAGCCGGACAGATTATTGTATTCGACTGTAATCACGGCGTAAAATAAAGGATTATACTGTTTTTAAAACGGAAAGTAAATCAATTAACATAATAGACTCCTAATATAACTTAACAAACTCAATTATACACAAAATTTGTATTTTCAGTTATAAAAAAGATTCTCAACCGAAAAATATCCCAAAAATATAGCAATCTTCAGAAAAATTATATAATACATCTGAATACATAAATTATATTAATTAAAAAAAATATATTAATACATTCATGGCATATAGCGAGACAGTGAATACAATGAAATACATAGAATACAACGGGATACATTGAAATACAATGAGAAAAAAAGACAGTGAATACAATGAAATACATGGAATACAACGAGATACATTGAATTACAATAAAAAAAAGGACAATGAATACAATGAAATACATGAAAATACAGCGTGGTACGTTGAAAATACATTGAAATATATTAACAAAAAATCAAGTTGCTCAGCCCCAAAATCCGTCGTCTTTGTTCAAGAACAAACCCTAAGTTCCGGCGATTAGCAATATACTCATTGTACACAACAGTCGCAGCCACACAACTGAAGCGGTGGCTACGCTTCATGTGTTCGAGAAATAAACTCTCAAATCCGAATAGCCACCGACGATATGATTTGGGTTTTGACCGAAAATTTCCATTTGACACTGATGAGATCACTCATACAGTGGCACTTGAATCCGTTTTCGTCTCGACATTGCTTCTGACACATTGGCAGTACCATCATAGCTTCCACAAGCCCTTAGCTTTAATTCAATTGGCAATTGCCTTTGGGGTTAAAGAAATCGTATCAAACTAAAATCTGTATCAATGGTTATTGTTTCAGAAACAAACTAAAATCTGTATCAAAATTAGAGAAACAAAATAATGATATCAAAATCTAAGAATTAAACTTGCCCTAAGCACTTGTATCGGCTCTAAAATAGTGATTTTAGAGAGAAAAGAAATGGAGAGTGATAATGGCGGAGACCTAGAAAATTTGGGTGGGAGAAGAGATATGAATCGTGGGTTTGTGGGAGAGAGAGTAAAATATATGCAAAGAGAGAGAGAGAGACAGAGAGAGAGAGAAAGAGAGAGAGAAGGTGGTTAGAGCAGATATACGGTGATTATGTAAGAGAAAAGACTAAAAAGGAGAGAGAAAAATATTACTTAGCATATATGGTGCCTTAAATGTAGGATGTAACTATAATTAGATATTTTGCTATCTATAGGATGTAATATTTTTAAATGGTATTTATTTAAAATAAATAGGGTACCAAATTTTTCTATAGGGTGTAAAATTTCCTTATTTAAACCCAATATATATGTGTTGGGATAGTCCATTTAATTGGACTATAAATTAAATAATAAGCTCACTTCCTTAGCCCAAAGTCCAAATGGCTAGTAGTCTGTCTTAAAGCCCAGGCTCATGCCACATGTCAAGTGACGTGGCAATCCAAGCCAAATAAATGAGCCAATGAAATCATACCATGTGTCAAGTGATGTGGCAATCCAAGCCAATAAAATTATGCAATGTGTCAAGTGATGTGGCAATCCAAGCCAAATAAATAAGGCAATTAAATCATGCCAAATGTCAAGATGGTATTGGTCGGTTCAAACGGACCAATCAAATCGCAGAGCCACACCACCCTTTACAACTATAAATAGAGGTCTTCATAAAGCGAAGACACCATAAGTGATAACAAGAAGCAAGCAGAGAGCTCGTGGATCAAACACCGCGGATTTCTCTACAAGCTACAAGTTCAAGTTCAAGTTCAAAATCAAGAACGAAGCCAAATCAAATATCAAGGTATTCAAGATGAAATTACTTGTTCGTGATCAAACACAAATTCAAGTTCAAGGGGGAGATTCAAGATCAAGCTTTACAAGCCCTTAAATCAAATCAAAGTCAAGCTCATTAAGATACTTTACATTCTTGAAGAATCAGAGGAATACCATGGAGATTGTAATACTTTCATTTATTGAAATCAAACACTGCATTTGTTACGCAATTTTTCAGTCTTGATTATTTATTTTTCTCGACACGAAAATTTTTTGTTACAAATTTCTGACACGCCCAGTGGGACAATCTCTACCTCTCATCTCTTCAAATTACCAAATTTCAAGAACGCATAAATGGCTCCTAAGAAGATCAACTTCAAACTCACTACTGCTAAGGCTACAGATTCCAAGTTTTCATTTGATGTGGAAAACTTGTTGGATGCTACTGTGAAAAGCGTAGGACCTGTAACTAGGAACAAAGCAAACTTGCTGGGACAAAAAACATTTCAAATGACGTCTGCATCGGTTCCTATCTTTGACTTTTAATCCTCAAAGGGAGCAATATCCTTTCCAACTGAATTGGAAGAAGGAGCAAATATTGCTGAAATTATTGAAAAGACATTGGCTCTACTTAGCCCTTCTAGATCTAAGAACATCATCACACAGGGTGATAATGATGTCTTGATCACTGGATTTGCTCCAAGCACCAGACGTGAGTTGTTCCACTCAAAGTATGGTGTAAGACAAAATTCGTGCTTTGTTCCACCATCCACGATGATTATCCAAGCAATGGTGACTAATACCTCAACCGTTGAAGAAAAACTCGCAAATTTAGCAAGGCAATTGAAGGGTTAACAAAGCATATGCAAGATCAAGATAATCAAATTGTCAAGTTGACAGATAGAGTTGAAAGCATGATGGAGGGAGATTCAAGTCATGCACCTGGAAAGCTTCCAATGACGCAAGATAAGGGAGACTCATTTGCAAGGCAGACAACGGATCCTAAGGAATTTCAGATTTCATCTGACGGGGTTATTCCCATTGACCAATTGAAAGACTTCATTATGGGAACAACTAAAGATAAGTACGATGGTGCTGCCAAGTATTCTCTTGCATATGCAAAGCCATACACTGTGAGTATTGATATTTTGAAAATGCCTATAGGTTATCAACCCCCAAAGTTTCACCAATTTGATGGTAAAGGAAATCCAAAGCAACACATTGCAAATTTCGTTGAAACTTGTAATAACGCTGGAACCTATGGAGATTATCTTGTCAAACAATTTGTCCGTTCCTTAAAAGTAAATGCTTTTGATTGGTACACTGATCTTGAGGCTGGTTTCATCGATAGTTGGGAGCAACTTGAACATGAATTTATTAACCGCTTCTATGACACAAGGCGAACCGTAAGCATGGTTGAACTCACAAATACGCTTCAATAAAAGGATGAACCAGTTGTCAATTTCATCAATCGATGTAGGAATGCCAGCCTCAATTGTAAAGACAGACTTAGTGAAGCTTATGGAATAGAAATGTGTATCCAAGGAATGCATTGGGGACTTCGCTACATCTTGCATGGTATCAAGCCTAAGTCTTTTGAAGAATTGGCTACACGTGCTCATGATATGGAGCTAAGTATGTCTTCAAGTGGAAATCAAGGGCCACCTGTTTATGAACCTCGCAAAGTGAAGGATAAACAAGAAATAAAGAAAGAAGACAAGTTTTTGCCGAAGTCTGGGAGCAAGGAATCAATGAATGTTAATGCCTCGCCATTAAAGGTCACTACAAAAGTGAGTAAGAAGCAAAGTGTGAAGACAACATCCTTACAGATAAAGTTGGCCGAAAGTAAACTCTGAAGGAAATGCAAGCGAAAGAATATCCATTCTTGGACTCCGATGTCCTAGAAATTTTTGAAGATCTCCTTGAGTTGAAACTCATTGACTTACCTGAAATGAAGCGTCCAAACGAAGCTGGAAAGACTAATGATCCAAATTATTGAAAGTACCATCGTTTGATTGGCCACCCTATTGAAAAGTGCTTTGTCTTCAAGGAGAAAGTCATGGACTTGGCTGCTGAAGGAAAAATCTTGCTCGAGGATGAGAAAGACAGTTCGAATCAAGTCTCTTCATTTTTGGTTCACTTGATCCCATTGTCCTTTGCAATTTTGTCGAAGTACATGAATGTGATGACATCCAAACGACATCATCACCAAATAGGATTAAATTTGGTGACTTTAAACCTATCGATGTGAGCAAACCATTCCTTGCCCCTATGGCGTATAAACTAATAGTGGAGGAAAGATCTCAAGAGAAAAGTGAATCACGTCATGATGAAACTGATGATGAAGGTTGGATTCTTGTGGCTCGGCGGAGATACTGCAAGAAAAATTCACAAAGGGTATCAAATAAGTAGTTGACAAGGGTAAAAATGGTGAAAAGACCCAAGAAGAAAATGATAAACTGGAAGAAAGCAAAAATGGAGGAGAATCACTATCAAAGGCTACGTCTTCTAGTGACTTTGGAGGAATTCCTGCCAAGCTGGTTACACCCGCGAGCTTCCTGGGAATATATCATGGCCTCATGTTGTAAGATAGATAAAGAAGAGACAAAGAAGGAGGGTCCATCATTGCCACCACCTCCCTTTCCTGAAAAACTCACTGGGAATTCTGAAGAAGTAGACGTTTGTGATGCAAAAATCACATTTACTAATGATGATTTTTTGCTTGGTGAAACATACCATAATCGCCCCTATTTATCCTTGGCTTTGTGCGAGAACAGAGAATAAGTAAAATCTTGATCGATGATGGGTCTGGTGTCAATATTCTCCCAATTCGTAATGTCAAAGAGCTTGGCATACCAACATATGAACTATGTGAAAGTCGCTTGATGATTCAAGGATTCAATCAAGGGGTGCAAAGAGCTATATGGGCTATCAAATTGGAAATAAATATAGGAGATTTGCATTTGAGTGCATGGATGCACGTGATTGATGCAAATACCTCATATAATATCTTGTTAGGAAGGCCATGGATACACGAAAACAAAGTGGTTTCATCCACCTACCATCAGTGCTTGAAATACTGCGAAGGTGGGGTCGAAAAGAAGATAGTTGCTGATGATAAGTTCTTTGAGGTTGAATCATACTTTGCTGATGCAAAATTCTACTTAAAGAATTAAGTCTCAAAGGAGGTTAAGGTTGATGATATAATGTTGACCAAAAGTGTTGTAAAGAAGGTTGATGTCACAACTAGCAAGGAAAAGATTACAATTGAAAAAGATCAGGTGCTTCATGATAAGAACAAGATGAATGAGACATCTTCAAGTAAGAAAGTGACTCATGTTCTTCGTTATGTCCCAAAGGAAAGGAAGGTCAAAGATCCATCTTCTGAGCTACAAGGGAAGGTGTTAGGAGACTTGACCCTTCCTATCAAGCGAATGGATGCAATTACGTCATCAACAAAGTTTCTTAAAGGGTTTGTCAAATCATCAAGCCACAATTCGCTTCTAAATCTAGCACTTCTCGCAAAGCGCACGGATGAGGGCTTTGATCTAAACGCCTACAATTTGTTAGCAAAAGCTGGATATGATAACCAACAAACCATCCAAGTTGGGAAAGCTCCCGCCTGAAGCTTCAAACCCTACTCAAAAGATGATGATGGAGAAAGGGTACCCAATGAAGCAATCACGTGAAGGATTGGGTTACAAACAACCCCCACCAATCTGTATCTTCATTAAAAGGGTAAGTTGTAACTACATTCAACTAAATAAGTGTCTACGACACTTAATAACAAGCCTTCTGTGTTTGACCTACTTGCGAAACCAAGGACCTCAGTCTTTGATAGGTTGGGACCGCTGAAGAAGGAAAATAAGCGCCATGGAAGTAATGGAAGGATTGGAGCACCTATCTCCCTTAAAAAGGAGATTTTGACCACAGACTACCCAAGTCTGATTCCCTCTAGAATGAGGAGAGAGACAAAAATTATAGTTTCGCGCGGAGAGGTCCTCAAAGCAAAGGCTCATATTATAGTCCACACTAAGGAACGGGGGAAGATGAAGAAAGTGTGGGGTAATCATATCATATCACCATTCGTGATGAACAAAATGCTACACCCTATATGGAAATTGAGGAAAAGTTCCTTGATATTTATGTATGTCATCACATATCTTTCAATGATGGTGATTATCAAGAGGATAAAGACACTAAAGATGCACCACCAGAGCTTGAAGAAAGGGTGAACACAATGATTGATGCACTAAAAGAAGTCAATCTCGGAGTAGTTGAAGATCCAAAGCCCACATATATAAGTGCCTCTCTAATTGGTGATGAAGAGAGAAAATATATTGAGTTACTTAAAGAGTTCAAAGACGTATTTGCTTGGAACTACAAAGAAAGGCCAGGTTTAGACCCCAAAGTGGATGTTCATCATCTTGCTGTCAAACGAGGTGCTCATCCTGTAAAGCAAGCACAACGTCGCTTCAAACTTGAACTGGTTCCCTTGATTGAAACCAAACTTAACAAGCTTATTGAGGCTGGATTTGTTTGTGAAGTTAAATATCCTATATGGATTTCAAGCATCGTCCCTGTAAGAAAAAATAATGGACAAATCTGAGTTTGTGTTGACTTTAGGGACCTAAATAACGCTTGTCCTAAGGATGAATTTCCTCTTCCTATCCCTGAGCTCATGATTGATGCAACAACTGGATACAAGGTGATGTCTTTCATGGATGGTTCATCTGGATATAATCAAATTCACATGGCACTGAAGGACGGAGAACTTACTGCCTTTCGCACCCCTAAAGGTATATAATGCTACAAGGTAATGCCTTTCGGTTTGAAGAATGTCGGTGCTACATATCAACGTGCCATGCAAAATATTTTTTATGACATGCTTCATAAAAATGTGGAGTGTTATATTGATGACTTGGTAGTAAAGTCAAGGAAGAAAGATGATCACTTGCAAGATTTGAGGTTGCTATTTGAACGGCTTCGGAGATACCAACTCAGAATGAATCCGTTGAAGTGCACTTTTGGAGTTACTTCTGGGAAGTTCCTTGGTTTTATTATTTGACATCGAGGTATCGAAATTTATCAAGCTAAGGTGGATGCTATCTTAAAAATACCTGAGCCTAAAGATATTCATGAATTAAAAATCTTACAGGGTAAGTTGGCATATCTTAGAAGATTTATTTCGAATCTGGCTGGAAGATGCCAACTATTTAGTCACCTCATGAAGAAAGGGGTTCTTTTTGAATGGGACCAAGCTTGCAGAAATGCTTTTGAAAGCATTAAGTCTTATCTGATGAAACCTCTAGTACTGGCATCCCCCATACCTGGAAAGCCATTAATATTATACATTTCAGCACATGAAAGGTCAGTAGGAGCGCTTCTCGCTCAAGGAAACAATGAAGGCAAAGAAAATGTGCTTTATTACTTGAGTAAGATGATGACGCCTAATGAGCTCAAGTATTCACCTATTGAGAAGTTATGTTTTGTACTTGTCTTCTCTATTCAAAAGCTGAAGCATTACTTCCAAGCTCAAGTTGTGCGACTCGTCTCAAGAGCAAACCCTATCAAGTTTGTCATATCTAAACCAGTCCTAAGTGATCGATTAGTGAGGTGGTACCTCCAGTTTCAACAATTTGAAATTGTGTATGTTCCTCAAAAGGCAGTAAAAGGACAAGAATTAGCAGACTTCCTAGCTGACCATCCGATTCCAGATGATTGGGAGTTGTCTGATGAATTTCCTGATGAAGATGCAATGGTCATAGAAATCCAGCCTCCTTGGAAGATGTATTTATGGCACTACATATCGTGAAGGAGCAGGCGCTGGAATAGTGTTTATCACTTCTCAAGGAGAAGTTTTGCCCTATTCTTTCACTCTGACATAACGGTGATCCAATAATGTTACTGAATATCAAGCGCTTATACTTGGGCTTGAAATGGCTGTGGATATCAAACAATTTCAATTACAACTTTTTGGAGATTCCAAGTTAGTAATCAATCAGATTTTGGGTAGCTATGAGGTCAAGAAGCCAGAGTTGGTTCCATATCACAAATATGCTCAAAGATTGGTAAGTTGGCTGGGAGAGGTAACTATTCAACACATCCAAGAAAGGAAAATAAGAGAGTTTATGCATTAGCAGCCTTAGCTTCTACATTATCTTTGCCTGATCAGACACAATTCGATGTTTGCCAAAGATGGGTAGTTTCTCCACCAAATGACTATGAGGAAGAAGAAAGCAAAGTTGAGCATATTGCTTCCATTCTTGAGGTTGAAATTGAAGACTGGCAACAATTATTAATCGATTATCTTTGTTATGGTATATTGCCAGAAAATCCTCGAAGGAAAATGGAAATTCGAAGGAGAGCCCCTCGTTTTCTTCATTACAAGAATACACTCTACAGACGATCATCTTATGGAGTGCTCCTATGTTGTTTGGGGATTGATGAATCCCTTCAAGCCTTGCAAGAAGCACACTCTGGAGTATGTGGTGCACATCAATCTGGGCCAAAACTTCATTTTCACATAAAAAGAATGGGGTATTATTGGCCAACCATGGTGAGAGATTGTTTGGATTACGCTCGGAGGTGTAAAGCTTGTCAATTCCGTGCTAACTTCATACATCAACCACCTGAAGTATTACACTCAACTGTTGCCTCTTGGCTATTTGATGCTTGGGGTTTGGATGTTGTTGGTCCATTGCGAAAGTCTTCTGGTGGACATCTATACATTTTGGCCACAACCGATTACTTCTCGAAGTGGGATGAAGTTGTTTCTCTTAAAGAAGTAAAGAAGGAAAATATGGTTAACTTCATCCGAGTCAATATTATCTATCGCTTTGGAATTCCTCGATATATGTTGACAAAAAATGGTAAGCCATTTGATAACAAGTTGATGAATAAAATATGTGATCATTTTGACTTCAAGCAACGCAATTCCTCCATGTATTATGCTGCTGCCAATGAACTTACTGAAGCATTTAATAAGACACTCTGCAACTTGTTGAAAAAGGTTGTCTGTAAGTCTAAGAGAGATTGGCATGAAAGGATGGAAGAAGCTCTTTGGGCATACAGGACCACATATCGCACACCAACGCAAGCGACTCCTTATTCACTTGTTTATGGAGTTGAAGTGGTCCTTCCACTTGAGCATCAAATCCCATCATTGCAGCTTGCCATTCAAAAAGGACTCACTGATGAAGAAAATGCTTGGTTATGCCTTGAAGAATTGGAAGCTCTTGATGAAGAGGCTAGAAACTCAACAAAGCCTTGAATTTTATCAAGCTCGCCTATCTCGATCTTTTAACAAAAAGGGTACGCCTTAGATCTTTCCAAGTGGGTGACCGAGTTCTTATGGTCAAAAGGCCTATTATTACCTCTCGTCGATCTGGGGGCAAATTCTTTGCTAAGTGGGATGGACCATATATCGTACAAGAGGTATACTCAAGTGGCGCTTACAAGATAGTTGACTCAGAATGTTTACGGATCGGCACATCAATGAGAAATGCATGAAGAGATACAATCCTTGAAGAAAACAAATATGCTCCTTAACGCATGAGCATAAACTACAAGTTACTCCTGGACTGCAAGAGTATAAACAGTGCACGGTCTAAAAAAAATGTCTGTTAGGTTGAAACCTCGAAAGAGGCGGCTTAGGCAAAAATTAGGACAAAAAAAAAGGTTTTCTAGGTTGAAAACCTCAAAAGAGGCGGCCTAGGCAAAAGTTAGGACGCAAAAATAAAAAATCACCCATTCCGAACTACGAAATGACTTGATCCTCTTCATCGAGGTATGTAGGCAGCTTAGAGTTTTATTCTAAGTTCAGTCATATGAGTTCAAAAATACGTATTACCCAAGGCATTATTCAAATGAGGTACGATGGAATATAATTCACTTGATTGACACTTGAAAATTAGGTGTACATGTATTTTTTCGTTGAACTCTCTGTCTTATCTTGATGGGTCAATAAGGGCAAGCCCTCCATGTCAAATTGAGATCTTTGATGGAATAATTATAGTTTCTTTAATAAGATGCTAAATATTCAAGTTGAAGGCTCCAATTCTAAGTCAAGTTGATTTGTCAAGTCTATTACATCATCAATTTGAAATATTCAAGCCCGCTAGGTCTTAAAGTTGCAGTATTCAAGTGCGCCAAGTCATCAAATCCATAAATTATTAAAAATAAAGAAGCTTACTCGTTACAAACTGCAAAATGACTCGATCCTATTCATCGGATTGGTATCTTCAAGACAATTATAGTCTTTAGCAGGCTGCAAAGTTTTCAAGATTGTCATGTCTTTTAGCTAAATTCTTCAAGTTTGCCAAGTCGCCAAGTTGAATTCTTCATATTTTATATATCATTGATTTGAAGTCTCTGCATGCTAAATCTTCAAGTTGAAGTTGAGTTAAATTCTTCTAGTTCGCTAAGTCTTCAACTATCCAAGTCCGCCACGTCTTCAAGTTAAATTCTTCAAAGTGGATACATCTTCAAGTTTAACTCTTATACTTTAACTTTCTTCAAGTTGAATCATCAAGTTAAAATTTTGAAATCCACTAAGTCTTCAAGTCGAAGACTTCAATCTGTTAAGTCTTCAAGTAGAAGCCTACAAGTCTGCCATGTCTTCAAGTTGAAATGTAAAAAAAAAAAGATTCTTCGATTATGAGGTTATCTTTACTAAAGTAATAATTTTTGGAATTAATTTCTTCTTCTACCTGCAAAAGGGGGGGGGGGCATATCTATATAAAGGAAATCATAAAGTTACCTGCTAAGATTGAAGTTGAAGAGATATTCTTGGCGGTCAACTTTTTGAAAATAAATAAATAAATCATTTTTCATACAATCTTTGATTCATGTATCTCAAAATGAGGACGTGTTTTCATTCCTTTGCACCAAAAGGTCAAATCTTTTGGTGGTGAAGTAAGTTAGTCTGTATAATGGACTTTGCTGGTCTTCATCTTGGGCAAATATAGTCTTCAGCTTAGACGGTTGATATTATCCTCGGACAAAGTAAATTCTTCGGCCTAGAGTGTTGTCTTCACCTTGGACAAAGTATAGTCTTCAGCTTAGATGGTGTAATGGTCTTAGCCTCGGACAAAGTAAAGTTTTCAGCTTGGATGGTTGTCTTCGCCTTTGCAAAATAAATCTATGGCTCAGACGGTGTAATGGTCTTTGCCTCAGATAAAAATTAAAGTCTTTGGCGTAGATGATGTAAAGGTCTTTGCCATAGATAAATAAAGTCAAGTTTTCAAATAAAGTGAAGTCTTTGGCTTAGACAATGTAATAGTTTGTGCCTCAGATAAAACGAAGTTAAATCTTCAAATAAGATGAATTCTTTAGCTTAGACGGTGTAATAGTCTTCGCTTCAGACAAAATAAATCTTTGGCCCAGACGGTGTAATGGTCTATGCCTCAGATAAAATGAAGTTAAATCTTCAAACAAGATGAAGTCATTAGCTTAGACGGTGAGATAGTCTTTACTTCAAACAAAAATAATCTTTTACCCATACAGTGTAATAGTCTGTGCCTCAGATAAAATGAAGTTAAATCTTCAAACAAGATGAAGTCATTAGCTTAGACGGTGAGATAGTCTTTACTTCAAACAAAAATAATCTTTTACCCATACGGTGTAATAGTCTGTGCCTCAGATAAAATGAAGTTAAATCTTCAAACAAGATGAAGTCATTAGCTTAGACGGTGCAATGATATTTGCTTCAAATAAAATGAAGCATTTAGCTCAGACGGTGTAGTGGTCTTCACATATGGAAAAAGTAACATTGTCCAAACGTATTGTTCTCTATTGTGAGAGTAAAGCACAACACCAAGTGTCCTTTTCTCACTTGAACTCCAAATTAAGTTCAACTTCGAATTCCGTGAAATCAGGCCATGGATCTATTTTGAATGATCAAAATTAAAGCATATCTTTGGAAAAGTCTAATCAAGGTAGGACTATTACATAACCTCTTGTAATTAAGTATCCCATTGATTTGGGTGCAGCTCCACATTTTGAGAAAAAGTAGGAGTCCATGTTTGCACCACGTTATCTGACGGTTAAATATTCGCCCGATAAAAGTTTCTCCAAGTTCCTATCTTATTAGAAGCTAAACCAATGGAATGAATTACAAAATTTTAAATTAAAAAAAATGTCCAGCTCCTTCCAATGTCACATTTCAAGGGTCAATGAAACCTTGACCCGTGTGTCATTTCCCTGCATGATATACTCAATGCATGCTCAAACCTCCTCAAATCATATTTGGGTCAAGGAAATAAGCTCTTTGTACACTGCAACATCGCTAGATATTATTCAACTGCATATTTGGTAATCCGAATAATTATCAAATGAGCGGGCAAAATATTCCAAAAGGAATTAGTACAAAATTACTTAAAGTCTAATCTTTGGTGTTCGACACGTTTACACTACGACAAGACTTGAAATATGAGGCATTTGTAAGTATTTAAATTTTATTGGATTTAAATCCATAAAATAATTTGGTCCATTGTCACGATCCAATCCCCAAACCCGATCGTGATGGCGCCTCTCATGAATACAAGGCCAGCCAGACCAAAACAGAACACCTCTTTTAAGCAGTTAAGTATCATAAACAGTTCTAAACATGATATAATAGCCATAATTTGTGGCAATAATGATAACAATAGAAGGAAACCATCCCGACACAGCCCAAATCGGGGTGTCACAAGTCATGAGCATCTATTAGGGTATAAATACAACTACAAGTTCGGAGATATACAAAATAGGACTAATGAACGAAAAGGGAGAAAAGCGGTGCTGCGAACGCTGACAGTCACCTCACTAAACTCCGATAACTTTGCCTCCGATCAGCCAAAACCCGCTACCGGGTGTATAAATACCTGCATCTGCACACAAGGTGCAGGGAGTAAAGTGAGTACTCCAACTCAGTGAGTAATAAAGGTAAATAACAATTGAGCAGTAAGAAATCACGTAAAGCAAATCATCATGTTGTATAGAAGCACTATAAAACCCCTTGAGGAAAGCAGTGAAGCTATAAAATCTTTATAAAACATCTTAGCTCAGTTTAAACCTCTTATGAAAATGACTTTTTCAACAGTTATGCAAATGAATGCAAAACAATTAGTGCAAATAAGCACAAAAATCTGCCCCTCAGGCTCAACACTCAATCAACAGGTAATGCCAGACAATAACACATAAAGTAATACAATTAACAGGTAATGGTACACAGTTGAAATAAAGAAAACACATAGGACAGTACCAGCCCCTCGGGCTCACTCTCAGAACACTCTCAGCCCCTCGGGCTCACTCTGTAATCACAATGGGCACCCGCACTCATCGGGGGTATGCAAACTCTAGCAGGGGTCCCTTACGGCCCAAGCGCAATATTAAGCCATCTCGTGGCATCAAATCTAGGCCCTCGGACTCATATCACTCAACCCACCTCGTGGCGTATATATGTATCTCAGGCCCTCGGCCTCATATCACTCAGTATATCCTCACATCTGGACCTCGGCCGCACTCAGTCAGAAAATCATCACAAGCCCCTCGGGCCTTAGCAAAACAGTAGTTGTCAACCCAAAACATCATTTAGAAATATCGTTTAAGTCTCAAAACTGAATAAAAATAGCTGAGATGTAAAACAGTGGAAAACATAATGACTGAGTTCAAGTAATAAGTCAAAACAGTGAGGAAATAGTGATAAAAATCCCCGAAGGGTTCAAATAATTGGCACGAAGCCCAAATATGGCAATCAACCCAAATGATGATGATAACAAATAAGTTTCAGTCAAATATGCGGTAAATTCATCAATCGGGAGGACCAAGTCACAATCCTCAATGGTGCTCTACCCCACGCTCGTTATCCGGTGTGCAAGTCACCTCAACATAGCACTACGATATGCAATCCGGGGTTTCAAACCCTCAGAATATCATTTACAATCATTACTCACCTCGAACCGGCGAAATCTCTAGCTCGCGACGCCTTTGCCCCTCAAGTCGTCCTCCACGCACGTCGAATCTATCCAAAAACAGAACGAATACATCACAATATGCTAAAGGAACAAAGCCCAAGCAAAAACAATCAATAACGAGCACAAATCCCGAAATTACCAAAACCCGAGCCCCGGGCCCACTTCTCAAAACTTAGAAATTTTTACATCAACGGGTTCCTTATCTCCTCACGAGTTCATACATACCAAAAGTTCTCAAATCCGACCCCAATTGGTCCTTCAAATCCCCAAATCAAATTTCAAAATCTCAAGCTCTAGTTTCTTCCATTTTTAGCTTAAGTTCCATGAATTTCTAGGTTAATTTCACAATAGAATCACGTTTTTTTTAGGTTCAAAAATATTACCTCCAATCAATTCTCCTCTAATCCCTCTTTAATCACCTTCAAAAAGCTCTCAAAATGCTCAGCTATGGAGGAAAAATGACTCAAAATCCCGGATGAAATGTTTTATAAACTTTCTGCCCAGTTCTGATATTCCTTCATCGCGTTCGCGGCCTAAGCCTCGTGAACGCGACCTAAGCCTCACCAATGAGAAGCACACTTTTTAATTTCTCAAAAATAAACCTATGCAAACGCGCAAGGGTCCTGCGTACGCAATGCTTCAATACCCAGATCGACGCGAACGCGAGCCCCCAGGTGCGAACGCGAAGAATAATTATCCATTAGACCCAAGTTCTTATACGCAAACATGAGCAGGCTGATGCGAACGCGAAGCTCAACCTCTTAGCCTTCCGTGAACGCAAGAACTCAAACGCGAACGCAAAGGTCTAAATCCTGGCCTTCCAAATTCCTTCTATACGAACACGAAGAGATAAATCTCTGCAACACCTGAAATGAAAATCTGCAATTTTTAAACTTAGAAAATGGTCCGATTGACCACCCGAAACTCACCCGAGGCCCTCGGGACCTCAACTAAAAGCAACAACACATCCTAAAACATCATTCAAACTTGTTCCAATCATTAAAACACCTCAAACAACACCAAATCCACCAATTCACATCGAATTAAAGCCTAAGTTTTTTTAAAAAACTTTCAAAACACGCTTTTGATCAAAAACCCAACCAAACTACGTCCGAATGACCTGAAATATTGCGCACACATATCAAATGACATAACGAAGCTACAGCAACTCTCGGAATTCCATTCTGACACTCGGATCAAATTCTCACCTACCAACCAAAAATCGCCAAAATACTAACTTCGCCAATTCAAGCCTAATTCTACACCGGACCTCCAAAACCAATTCCGATCAGGCTCCTAAGTCACAAATCACCTCCCAAAGCTAACCGAACTATTAGAACTCACATCTGAGCCCTCTAATACATAAGTAAACATCCGGTTAACTTTTCCAACTCAAACCTTCTTAAAAGAGACTAAGTGTCTCATTTCTTACCAAAACCACTCCGAACGCAACTAATATACTTGATCACATAAAACATGGATAACGAAGCATAAAGAAGTAGAAATTGGAGAAACGGATCGATAACTCATGAGATGATTGGCCAGGTCGTCACATCCTCCCTAACTTAAACAAACGTTCATCCTCGAACGTGCCTATAGTTGTTCCAAAAGCTAACCAATCGCTGAATAACATTACCATGCATATACCTGGGGGTGATCCCACGTCACCCTATCTCATATAGGTCCGACAACACCTTGCAACTGAAATTTCACAACCCAATCCAGCCCATAAGCCTTAGAACCACATTTCCACTTTCGAAACCATTCACAAGATCAAAATCTCACATGTATACCCAGAATAAGCCCAAACAAGTTGTAATCACCCATACTTGCAATCTTCGGTGCAATCACACGATATACCATATAACTCGAACACTCGTAGCGATAACTTCTGTTCACAGCAGCTGCCCACAACAACCGAATATTGGTAGAAAACCTCTTATCAACTAAAGTCTCATTCCAACACTTTCATATACTGCCAACGATAGATGAAATATGCAATAAACCACGACCATTCCTCAGATTGACCGTTCATGAAGCCACTTCTCTTTTGGCAAATTCCATAGAAATTTTCGAGCCGAACCTCGATATTATTATTCCAACAAGGTGAAATCAAATCTGTTTGTATGCATTAATAATCCCAACGATCTCCTCTAATACAACACACCACTCTGGTGACATGACATATCAATATAGGTCTAAGCCACAACTTGCATAATACGCGCACCAATAAGCAACAGTCCGAACATACTCAAATCATGAAAATGACTCAAATAAAAGAGTTGTACCTCAAGCTCACCAATAACATGACAACACAAGGCTGAGAACCCCTCTCACATCATAAAAATAGAACATATGGATCTACCTTGCAAGGTCATATCTCCACGTAGCCTCGCTACAATACACGATCCTATCCAAATACTGCTCCACATGAAACACCTCAAGTCACTATGCTCAAAATCGACAGCCGCGTACAATTTGATGTCTGGAACCAAAGCAAACCATTACACCCATTGTGAAACAAATAACATATGCCACGCAACTCGATAGGTCTTAACCGATATGCCATTCACTGAACAACACTCAATTACTCTTCCCTCTTGAATTCCACTAAGAGACCCCAATTGAATCGCACCATATGTGCCTATAACCAACAAATCATAACACCTCGAAACACAGAAAGGTAACTCATAGATATCCCCAGATCACTATTAAGCTCAACAATGGTTGAATCAATACCTCCCTCAATAATGCCATTCGGAGCCAACCAAGCTGACTCAAGATAGAACACTCACCCACATTGGCCTGCCAACGAACTCCTTATCAAGGAAACCTGAAGTTGCTCCTTCCACCTCTATAACTCTACCGGTGCCATACGGTAAGATGCAAGGCATCAAATCAATACCAAAATCAACAACCTTGCCTAGCCACAAGAAACACATTCGAGAAGTCCCTCACCACCAGGACTGAATCAATATGAGGAGCCTCAACACTGACACTTGTCACAAGAGCCCAAATAATAAAGGCAATACTTCCTAACCGTCTGTTGTGTCTTCGAAATATAAAAATCCTCAATAGTACATAATCTGTCGAACATCACCACTCAATCCATGGCATTTTCCGGCATAGCCAACAGCTTCGTCTTATCGCAATAGTCCAGTAATACAACACGAAAACAGCCAGTCTAAACCCAATATCACTTCCAAATCGAACATACCAAGCATAAAAGGTCCGCTCAGGTCTCCAGACCCCAATAGTCATTAAACTGCCGATACGCGCGATTCATAACAATAATATAGCCTGAACATGAGAACTCCCAGTCTCCAACCCCATATAGCACACAAATCACCATACCTGATCCCCAAATTCCGCAGTCTGAATACATATCACACCTCAAGTACCCAATCATTCCACGAAAGATATCCTAAAATTCTCCTGTGCCATCAAGCAAACTCGAATATCAGCAGTCGATCTAACAAGAAAGCGCCACAGTACCACTGAAGTACTATCAACTTAATCACATTGCCTTTTCTGAAACATATACCCTTATCAAATCACTATGATTAGCAATACCATTTCCTTAATCATCCGAAGATCATTCACCCTAATCATCTGAAGCTTATTTCTCTAATCACCTAAAACTGCTCGTGCTGCCTAAGAACTTTATGACTTTCCATTCAGAACTAAACCGTAGCCTTACGCAAATCTCCATCCTCTACAACATATCGCATATACCATACCACCCTAGGATAACATGAGAACTTCATCTCCCTTACGAGCCACAAACATCTACGTACTCAACTAGTCAAGAACTTTCCAGTGGTCCCGCCTAGAAGAAAATTACTATACATCCCATGTTCCGCATGCCCATAGAAAATATACATCTCCAAACCGCGGTAAAAACCATCAAGAACTCTCTGAGTTCCCCTTACACAAATCAGACCTGCCAGGACTGAATCCTTCTAACTCGACCAAGATAAGCAAGCCGTCAAAACCTAAGAGTAGTGTCTCAAAATACTTGTAGGAACTCATTACCTCAAACACACACAAGGAACAAGTCATATCCTTACCGTAGCGGTCCAGTCTACTACTAAATTACCCCATCTATCTAAATTTCCTTCTGATTCATCTTCAACTTGATATTTCCTTTTTGTTGTAGCACCACAATCCTCAACTCAGACTTACCACACAGAACCAAGCATAAAGCCACACCGTCTAAGGCTCATACGTTGCTGAATACTTTCTTAAACATTCCTACAAACACCACATTCCAGAATACTTTACTTTGAAGAACTTCTTGTGAATCTAAATCCGTTACCTTTACTTTCCATACATAGAATCCCATAATACCACAAGTCTTGACCTCTTCCAATGAAAACTCAGTTTCTAACCACGTATACAACTTTAAAATACCTGATTGTTACATGTAGAATCTTGAACACATTAGAACCATTCTCGAGAGTCATTTACTCTATTTAAATTGCAATTAGCCTGATCAAACAAACAGAACCACTTGTGCCTCATTAGCACTCTGACACCGCAGGATACGACCTCATCCCAATACAAACAAGCATCTTCCTGCTCTATGCACCGAGCATTCTTTACCAATAAAAACTTAAGACATCCTGTGATTCTCACACACCTACGAAGCACCATATAACCTTGTCAAAATTTTCCTTCAATCGAGCCATCCTCAACTTCAATCTCCGTGAGCCATCACTGAATCACCAATATGCCTCAAACTGGAACCAACATAGCACCTAATCGTGCAATCAACTCAATCAATAGTAAACTCCTCCACTTGGCTAGAAGCCATAGATCAAAACACACCTAATAACTCATATACTCTATTATTGCCATAATATCATAGTGAGATTAAACTCAATCCTTCATTAGCTCGTGAAACACAGACCAAATGGTACTTTAAATCTTCTGCAAATCTCGCATTCATCCTCGCAACAGACAAGCTCACTCTCTAGGCGACCCAATTTAGATTTCAACACATATTCTTCACTTGCAAATGAGATCTTCTAATAGACAACACAACCTTAGGGAGATAACCCACCTAATTTGCCTCCAACTAACATTTCTGTATACCTTCCACCGTCACAGGCATTACGCAGTCACTTGATCTTCCTTAGTCTGGACTCATACCGCAACATGAAATTTACTTCACTCTCAACTAGGAACATGGAAATATTATTCACACGCCCATAACTCGGGCTATAACTCGAATCAAGATAGACTTCAAGCATCTAATAGTTCTTCCATCATTCAGCAGACCCTTCTCGTCGCTTCCAAATCATATGGATACACCTCGCAGCACTAGCATACTCATCACATAGCCACAACAGTCATTTCCACTAACAGGGACACTACCGAACATATAAGTTCAAAAATACTTGTTCACACAATCAGCACCTTGGTGCTCAAGCCATAGGCAAAGATCCGGCCTCAAGTCCTCCAGACTAGCCCAACATAAACTCACAGAGATTACATCTCGCCCCTCGATTAGGGAATCACAAGCCATCAAGGCACATTTGATATTGAGCGCTCATGCGCGCATATGAATGCGTGGAAGGAATTTCAAGAGTTACTTTCAATCTGAATCAAGGACGCACGATAAGAGTTCGAGAATGTAAAGTTTTTCCTAAAGGTTCTGCAACCTCTCGAGGATAAATACAGACGTCTCTGTACTGATCTGCAAGACTCTACTAAACCTACTCATGACTCGTAAGACCTATGTAACCTAGGCTCTAATACCAACTTATCACGATCCAATCCCCGAACCCGGTCGTAATGGTGCCTCTCGTGAACACAAGGCCAGCCAGACCAAAATAGAACAACTCTTTTAAGCAGTTAAGTATCATAAACAGTTCTAAACATGATATAATAGCCATAATTTGTGGAAATAATGATAACACTAGAAGGAAACCATCCCGACACAGCCCAAATCGGGGTGTCACAAGTCATAAGCATCTATTAGGGTATAAATACAACTACAAGTTCGGAGATATACAAAATAGGACTAATGAACAAAAAGGGAGAAAAGCGATGCTGCGAACGCTGGCAGTCACCTCACTAAACTCCGATAACTTTGTCTCCGATCAGCCAAAACCCGCTACCGGGTGTATAAATACCTGCATCTGCACACAAGGTGCAGGGAGTAAAGTGAGTACTCCAACTCAGTGAGTAATAAAAGTTAATAACAACTGAGCAGTAAGAAATCACGTAAAGCAAATCATCATGCTGTATAGAAGCAGTATAAAACCCCTTGAGGAAAGTAGTGAAGCTGTGAAATCTTTAGAAAACATCTTAGCTCAGTTTAAACCTCTTTTGAAAATAACTTATTTTTCAATGGTTATGCAAAACAATTAGTGCAAACAAGCACAGAAATCCGCCCCTCGGGCTCAACACTCAATCAACAGGTAATGCCAGGCAATCAGGAAGATAACACATAAAGTAACACAATCAACAGGTAATGGCAGACAATTGAAATATACAAACACATAGGACAGTACCAGCCCATCGGGCTCACTCTCAGAACACTCTCATCCCCTCGGGCTTACTCTGTGATAACAATGGGTACCCGCACTTATTGGGGGTATGCAGAATTCGGGAGGGGCCCTTACGGCCCAAGCGCAATATCAAGCCATCTCGTGGCATCAAATCTAGGCCCTCGGCCTCATATCACTCAAGTCACCGCGTGGCGTATATATGTATCTCAGGCCCTCGGCCCTATATCACTCAGTGTATCCTCACACCTGGCCCTCGGCTGCACTCAGTCAGAAAATCATTGCAAGCCCCTCGGGCATTATCAAAACAGTAGTTCTCAGCCCAAAAAATCATTAAGAAATATCGTTTAAGTCTCAAAACTGAATAAAAATGGTTGGAAAACGGCATGACTGAGTTCAAGTAATAAGTCAAAACAGTGAGGAAATAGTGATAAAAATTCCCGAAGGGTTCAAATAATTGGCACGAAGCCCAAATATGGCAATTAGCCCGAATCATGATGATAACAAATAAGTTTCAGTCAAATACGCGGTAAATTCATCAATCCGGGCGGACCAAGTCACAATCACCAATGGTGCTCTACCCCACGCTCGCTATCCGGCGTGTAAGTCACCTGTACATTGCATTATGATGTGCAATCCGGGATTTCAAACCCTCAAAATATCATTTACAATCATTACTCACCTCGAACCGGTAAAACCTCTAGCTCACGACGCCTTTTGCCCCTTAAATCGGCCTCCACGCATGTCGAATCTACCCAAAAATAGAACGAATACATCACAATATGCTAAGGGAACAAAGCCTAAGCGAAAACAATCAATGACGGGCACAAATCCCGAAATTACCAAAACTCGAGCCCCGGGCCCACTTCTCAAAAGTTAAATTTTTTTACATCAATGGGTTCCTTATCTCCTCACGAGTTCATACATATCAAAAGTTCTCAAATCCGGTCGCAATTGGTCCTTCAAATCCCCAAATCAAATTTCAAAATCCCAAGCCCTAGTTTCTTCCATTTTTAGCTTAAGTTCCATGAATTTCTAGGTTAATTTTACAATAGAATCATGTCTTTTTTAGGTTCAAAAATCTTACCTCCAATCAATTCTCCTCGAATTCCTCTTTAATCACCTTCAAAAAGCTCTCAAAATGCTCAGCTATGGCGGAAAAATGACTCAAAATCGCAGATGAAATGTTTTATAAACTTTCTGCCCAGTTCTGATATTCCTTCATCGCGTTCGCGACCTAAGCCTCGCGAACGCAAAGCACACATTTTAATTTCTCAAAAATAACCCTATGCGAACTTGACAGGGTCCCACGTGTGTGATGCTTCAATCTCCAGACCTACGCGAACGCGAGCCCCCAGGTGCGAACGCGAAGAACAATTTTCCACTGGACCCAAGTCCTTATACACGAACACGAGCATGCTGATGCGAACGCGAAGCTCAACCTCTTAGCCTCCGCGAACACAAGAAATCAAACGCGAACACGAAGGTATAAATCCTGGCCTTCCAAATTCCTTCTACGCGAACGCGAGTCTCCTCTCGCGAACGCGAAGATATAAATCTCTGCAACACCTGAAATGAAAATCTGCAACTTTTAAACTTAGAAAATGATCCGATTGACCACCCGAAACTCACCTGAGGCCCCCGGGACCTCAATAAAAAGTACCAACACATCATAAAACCTCATTCAAACTTGTTCCAATCATCAAAATACCTCAAACAACACCAAATCCACCAATTCACATCGAATTCAAGCCTAAGTTTTTCTAAAAACTTCCGAAATACGCTTTTGATCAAAAATCCAAACAAACCACGTCCGAATGACTTGAAATTTTGCGCACACATCTCAAATGACATAACAAAGCTACAGCAACTCTCGGAATTCCATTTTGAACCTCGGATCAAAATCTCACCTACCAACCAGAATCGCCAAAATACTAACTTCGTCAATTTAAGCCTAATTCTACACCGGACCTCCAAAATCAATTCTGATCACGCTCCTAAGTCACAAATCACCTCTTGAAGCTAACCGAATCAACAGAACTCACATCCGAGCCCTCTAACACATAAGTTAATATCCGGTTGACTTTTCCAACTTAAACCTTCTTAAAGGAGACTAAGTGTCTCATTTCTTACCAAAATCACTCTGAACGCAACTAATCAACTTGATCACATAAAACACAGATAACAAATCATAAAGAAGCAAAAAAGGGGGAAACGGAGCGGTAACTCATGAGATGACTGGTCGGATCACAACCATATTAAATTCAAGATATTAGTCCAAATAAATATAGTGACTAGTAAATTGGGCTAATTATTTAAACCCAATATATATGTGTTAGGCTAGTCCATTTAATTAGACTATAAATTAAATGATAAGTCCACTTCCTTAGCCCAAAGTCCAAATGGCTAGTAGTCCGTATTAAGGCCCAGGCTCATGCCACATGTCAAGTGACGTGGCAATCCAAGCCAAATAAATGAGCCAATGAAATTATGCCATGTATCAAGTGATGTGGCAATCCAAGCAAAATAAATAAGCCAATGAAATTATGCCATGTGTCAAGTGATGTGACAATCCAAGCCAAATAAATGAGACAATTAAATCATGCTAAATGTCAAGATAGTATTGGTCAGTTCAAACAGACCAATCAAATTGCAAAGCCACACCACCCTCTACAACTACAAATAGAGATTTTCATAAAGCTAGAAGACACCAGAAGTGATAACAAGAAGCAAGCTGATAGCTCGTGGATCAAACACCGCAGATTTCTTTACAAGCTACAAGTTCAAGCACTCAAGCTACAAGTTCAAAATCAAGAACGAAGCCAAATCAAATACCAAGGCGTTCAAGATCAAATTACTTGTTCATGATCAAACACAAATTTAAGTTCAAGGAGGAGATTAAAGATCAAGCTTTACAAGCCGTTGAATCAAATCAAAGTCAAGCTCATTAAGATACATTACATTATTGAAGAATCAGAGGAATACCATAGAGATTGTAACACTTTCATTTATTGAAATCAAACACTACATTTGTTACGCAATTTTTCAGTCTTGATTATTTTTTTTCTTCGACACGAAAATTTGTTGTTACACTTCTAAAATAATAAATAATTTGAGATAAATATTTTAAAAAATTATAATTTTAGAAGGAAGGAGTAATATAGTAGAATCTAGATAAATTTCCATGTTTATTCTCGCTGACGTGGGCCCAGCATGTAAGGCCTGTTGGGGTTGGCTTAAAAAAAGTGGCTTTAAGTCAAGTGCTTAAAAGCACTTTATAAGTGTTGGAACTTGTTTTATAAATAAACAGTTACGTGTTTGAATAAAAGTTCTGAAACTGAAAAAAATTGATGAAGTGTTTGGTAAACAAGTGCTGGTAAACACTTTTTCTTGGTAAAATGACAAAAATATCCTTAAAGTTGTTAACATTATAAAGAGAGATGATTACTATACTATGATATTTTCCGTTCATAGCTTCAAATTCAGGGGCAACATGTAAATTTATTGAATGATTTGATTTTAGAATATTGTTACACCAATAAACAAAGGATTCAATGCCAAAAAATTTTAATGTTATGGAACCAAATAAAGAAGCTAAAAAATAATATTTATGGAAGAAGAAGAAGAACAGACATAAGGATAAAGAAGATTAGAACAGATAAAAGGAGCGTGACGGGGAAGGGAGCAGCACTGGGGAAGAAAGAAAGGAAAGAAAAAGAGAGGAAAATAATGAATAAAAGTGTAAAGAAGGAAATGAAAGGAAAAGAGAGGAAAGTTATGGAAGAAGAAGAAGAAGAAGAGCAAAAGTTGCTGCAACAAGAATGGAGAAAAGAAAAAGATAGTATGTTGTAGGATTTTCTAACGAGGGATAATTTTGGGATTAAGAAAAATTATAAGGGATAAACATGTAATATGTTTGGTCAAAGTAATATAACTTTTAAGCCAAATTCGAAAAAGATGGGTTTTTCAACTTATTGGTTTTGGCTTTTTTTAAGCAGATTTTAACTTTTTTTAAACCATTTTTTTGATTGTCAAATACTTCCACATGTTAAAGAGTGCTTAAGCCCATCCAAACAAGCTCGCAGTCAATATTTTATAGATTCTTCAATCCTAGTCTAAAAGTTAAATACTTCTATATGGGGTGTATATATCTAATTAATTAATTAATTTTAAGAATTAACAAAGTCAAAGTAAATGTTCGTATATGTAAGAATGGACAACATACGGGGAAGGCTGGATTCACGAGAACCCATGCTCCCCTCCTAAGACTATATATAACATTTATGTTTTTTTGATTTACTTCTTAAATAAATTCATGTTCAGATGAGCACTTTGGCGTAATGGTAAATAAGTGCACCTTTGGCCACATGGTCAGGGATTTGAACACTGCTTGCTTCCTTAGATTTTTTAATTTAAATTATTATTTTTTTCTTTGTTGTTTCCTTTTTATTTTTTTGGTTACTAGAGAACTTCCAAATTGAAAGGTTTATTTTTCAAAAAAAATCATATTTTGTTAATAAATAAAGTACTAGAAAAAATAATCAAATTGATTTTAAACTCCCACTATGATCAAACGAAAAAGGGCCTGAATTGCCTCTAAACTATCAGATTTGGTCTAAATTGCCCCACGTCTACCTTTTGAGCTAAAATAACCTTCTTTTTAATGTTTGGGCTCACAATTGACCCTCTTGTTAACAACCGATCCGGTTAATAAATAATATTATTTTTAAATAATGTGGCATTAAACTATTGGCTTATGTAAAATCCGCCCAAAATATGTCCAACCTACCCATTATACCCGGCCCATCAGACCTTACCCATTAAACTCAGTCGATATTTTCTAAACCCAAAAGCAATTTCGTATTCCTTCATCACTATTATAAGCAAGTTTGGAGGAATACGAAATTGCTTTTGGGTTTAGAAAATATCGAGTGAATATAATGGGTAAGGTCTGATGGGTCGGGTAGAATGTGTAGGTTGGACATATCTTGGGTGAGTTTTAAATAAGCCAATAGTTTAATGCCACATCATTTAAAAATAATATTATTTATTAACCGGATCGGTTGTTAACAAGAGAGTCAATTGTGAGCCCAAACATTAACAAGAAGGTCATTTTAGCTCAAAAGGTAGACGTGGGGCAATGTAGACCAAATCTGATAATTTAGAGGCAATTCAGGCCCTTTTTCGTAATCAAAAACTAATAATGCAAATCACATATCTATAGAAAATAGAAGTAAGATGGATGAAGAATTTTTAATGATTTTTAGCTGGCTATATACTCCCTCCGTTTCAATTTATGTGAACCTATTTCCTTTTTAGTCCGTGCCAAAAAGAATGACCACTTTCCTTATTTGGAAATAATTTACCTTTACAGAATGATTTATAGCCACACAAAATATATGTTCCTTATTTTACACCACAAGATCAAAAGTCTTCTCTCTTTTATTAAACTCTGTGCCCAATCAAATGGGTTCACATAAATTGAAATGGAGGGAGTATGACATAAGATATTAAAAATGTAAATAATGATACTATTGTTGATAGTTTTTGAAGTATGAAAACTCATCGAGGGCATAAATAATGCTAATAATATTAATTAGAGTTTTCTCGTCAATTTCGATCATCGTAAAAAAATTATATTTTCAAACCATATATTTTTCTAAAGATAGTAGTGTACCCATTCAAAAAAAATAAAAAATAAAATATATATATATAAAGAGAGAGAGAGAGATATTTTGCTAACCTACATGGTTGTAGTAGGTTAGCATTGTATACATATTTTCTTTCTCATAAATACCCATAACAACGTATCTGCAACATATGAAGAAACATAATTTTTTTATCCTTCCCAGTTTCAATCGTCAATTTCTCTTCTTCCCGTTTCCACCTAGCATAGCACCAGAATTTCTTTCGAAAAAAGTATTTCAAATCTTGCTTCCACTATAATGCAATCTCGATTTTTAGCTCTTCCTTTCTAGAAAACTCCAATAGTATTAATCCAAAAAAACTAAAATTATATAAATATTTAACTCCTCCCTCACAAGAAGCTCCAAATATTAAACTCAAATAACACCCTTCTCCTTCGTCAAAAGGCTCTCCCTCATTGAGTAAGCTTCCAATCCTTAAGTTTATTAACCCAAAAATCAAAAGCTTAGCCAAAAATCTTGCCAATTTCGCTATTATAATCAGAAATGTAAATCCAGCAATCAAAAGCTAAACTAATTCTAACCAATTTCATTTTGTAATATGGTATTTTTACCCAAAAATAATCTTATCCTCCATAAAAAGATTAAGGAATTGCATAAAATAAAGATAGAAAAGCCATCTCTAATTTTTTTGCACTAAACGAATGAATACTCAAAAGTCCATCTTCAAAAGAAAGATTGATTAAAAAATATCCAAAAAAATAGGTGCAACTTTTACAACCTCCCACAAATTCCATGGCCAAATTGTTAGGCAGAATGCTAATTAGAACTATTATAATGGAGTTGCACATTTGATACAATATTGCTCAATTAGTGCTATCTTTTTTTACTTTGATTCGACTATACTCAATGGGAAGGAGGAGAAAAAGCATAGGGTGGTGGAGTATGTACTTTTTGGAGAAAAGACAACAAAGTTATACTCCTTACTCTATATTGTTATGAAAATATTACATATTGAATGTCCAATTATTACTCCACTATAAATAATTTTCCTGAAGAAGATTATCCGTTTAGTACTCTATTGAAGTTTATCTACAAGCAGCCGATGCAGGCATGTTGCAAGCAACTCAATAAAGTTATTTGCAATAACTTCTTATTAAACAGGTAGGTTGCGAGCAGCTCATGCAGACAGCTTACAAGTAGCTCAAGAAAAGTCTCGTAGCTGCTTCCTGAAAAACCTCGCAGTTGCTTCATTTTTTCTATAAATAGAGGAGTTTTCAGTTCATTATATACATCAGTTTGAAATTGAATAATATATCAATCTCTCTCTATATTTATCTTTGGTTTATTTACTTTATAGTCTTTATTTTATAACATGTTATCAGCACGAGACTCTGCCATCTCAAGCAAATACTTTGAAAGTATCAGAGGTGTGATCTTTCTTTTTCTAAACAATTTCAAATCTTTCTAAACTTGAATTTGTAGCCATGGATATACGGGAAAAAGCTACATGTCTTGGGTACTTGATGCTGAAATTTATCTTGACGCGATGGTGTCACGAGCCATTTCCCTTCACAGAATATCGTGACGGTACCTAGTCTCTATGACTAGATAAGCCTAACAAATAATAATAACTTGACAGAAACAATTATCAAAATACTAAAACAAAGTTGAATAATTGATATAAGATTCCGAAACAAATAAAATCTCATTAATACACTCCCTAAAATTGATGAAACTGAGTCATAAGCTCTATAGAGTAAATGTAGTTTATTCTATCATTGTTTGAAAGAAATACAATAGGAAGTAAAATAAGGAAGGTGACTCCGGGGCCTGCGGACGCCGAGCAGGCAAATGATCTCTAACGACCGGCACGAGCAGACGTACCTGGATCTGTAAAAAAAAATTATGCAGAAGCGTAGTATGAATACACCACAATGCTACCCAGTAAGTATCAAGCCTAACCTCGGTAGAATAATAACGAGGTCAGGCCAAGACACCTACTAGGATATAAATAAGCAGTATAAAAATGTAATAAGGGTAATAAAGAAAAATGGAGAAAGAACTGATACGAACCAAGATAATAGCGTGAACTAATACCGAAAATTAAACATGAAAATAACATAAAAAGAAGCAACTAAAGAAAACTACAATGACCATACACGGGCAACAACTATTAGAATAATAAAGAATGAACAACAAGAAATGTTCCTACCAAAACTCCTTGTAACATGAAATAAACAGCACGAATCATAATGACGTACCTCCTCGTGTATAATAAAATCACAACTGAGGTATCACATCGTATAATCAAGAATCACAATCGAGGTACTGCCTTTTATTCACATTTCTCAATTTCAATCACAATCTTTCTTTATACCGCCTCGTGTGTCTTACGTTTGAAATAGGTTTTGAAAATAGTTTTTTCCGAAATATCAACACATACTTTAGCCCACCTTATGACGTCGTGTGGCTTCACGTAGTTCCCTTACAAGCAACACGCACATAAGTCTCACCTTATACCGCTGCATGCACATCAACCCCAAACCTTATAGCGTCGCATGCGCATCAATATCATATTACAATAATAACTTGCACCACAAGTGCCCATATATCACAATTTGCCAATAATATACAATATCAATATTTTCACAATAATAGCTTACGGCTCCACAACATCGGGTACAAGAATATCACAATAACAATGAATGTAAAATGCTAAAAAAAAAAAGATGTTTCAACAATAACAAATTCGCCCCAACGTGCTAACGACTTTCATAACTTTAAAACCATAACTCAACAATGAGGGATAATGTATAACCACGATATTAAATAAGAATAACTCACAATGAAAGAGATAACGTGTAGCAACAACTTCAAATGATGGAAATCAATAATGAGAGATATAAAATGAACAATAATATCAAATAATGGTAATCAACAACGAAATAGGTAACATGAACAACAATTCAATTAATGATAATCAACAATGAAAGAGATAACATGTAACCATAAAATAGGCAACAAGTCCAACCTAAGCATGAGAGCAATTTATCAATTAGGAGGTAGAACAAGTGTTAATAAAATCATTTAGGGCATATAAGGATAGACTAAAAGTAAGAATAGATTGACTAGGAAATTTAGAACATGATATGGTACTTCAATTAAAGCATAAAAATAGTCTAAGTAGCCTAAAATGGTCAAATACCACATATACCCGTATGCCCACTCGTCACCTTACGTACACGAATTTCACTTAGCACTATTGAATCAAACAATACCAATCCTAAGGGGTTGTCCCCCCTCCCTCCCCCACCCCCCAC
>MU784626.1:52430-106837 GCA_026770625.1 Nicotiana glauca
TTCAACACTCGAAAATAAATTTTCTTTAAAACCTGCTTCCACATGGCTCAAATCTAACCAAAATCAAATTAATATCATCAAATAATACCAGGGAATTCAATTGCAATAGATAAAGCTAAGATCTTTGTACTTTTCCCAAAAAGTTAACAAAAGTCAACCTTGGGCTCGCCCGGTCAAAATTCAGGTCCACTGGTAGATTCTGGCTACCCATGACCCCATGAGTTCATATATGCGATTAGTTTCAAAATTTGAGTCCAAATCGACTCTCAAAACTCAATTTCTTATTTTTTAAAAACTTAACAAAGTCTCACAAATTTCCACTTTGATTCACATGATTTTGATATTAAAATCTAAGATATGCTAATGAAATATGATTAGAAATAGATTAGAATCACTTACCCAAAGTTTGTAGGTAAAAATCCCCTTTCCAAATCGTCTTCTACAGAGTCTAGGATTCAAAAATAAGAGAATGAGTTCAAAAATCCCATCTTCCAGCCTTTTAACCAGCTGTAGATATCGCATTTGCGGACCAGGGTTCGCATTTGTGAACCCTAACAACCTCATCATTCATCGTGATTGCGATAAAGACTATGCAATTGCGAACTAGAGAGCATCGCAAAAGAGAAGTATTGTTCGCAATTGCAAACTAAGGTGAAATCTGGTGGTCTTTGCAATTGCGAAGGGGGAGTCGCATTTGCAACATCAGAGACCCCACTGTCACCTTCGCAATCACAATGCTGATGCTCGTAATTGCAACAACTGAGCACTAACAATACCAGTAGTCTAATTTCAGTCCAAAATTATTCTGAAACATGTACGGAACTCATCCGAGCTCTCGGGGCTCCAAATCAAATATCCACACAAGTCTAACTACATCGTACGAATTCGCTCGTGCGATCAAAACACAAAAAAATAACGTCTAAAATTACTAATCGAACACTAAAACACATGAATTTCAAAGTAAGTTCAATAATTGCCAAAATTACAACTACATGTTCGAATCCTATCAAATCAACTCCAAACGACAACAAATTTTGCATACAAGTTTTAAACCATAACGGACCTATTCCAAGTCCCAAAATCAAATTCCACGCTCGATAGCTAAAAATCAACCTTTGTACAAACCTTTCAACTTCAAATTCCAAATTTCGATAATTCAACCCAAATCAACCTACAGATTTCCAAAATCAATTCCGGACATAAGCCCATGTCCGAACTCACAACGGAGCTATCGGGGCCATGAAAATACAGTTTCGGGGTTGTTTTCTTAAAATTCAAAGTTTGGTCAATATTTTCTAATTTAAACTTATAAGTAAATCAAGGATCCGAATCAACCCGAAATCTTTCCAGAGTGAAACTAACCGACCTCGCAAGTCATGCAATCATAAACACATATATATGAAGTATAAAATGAGGTAACATGGTGCAATTATAAAAAAAAAATGATCGAGTCATTACAGATAGGTCTAGCAGACACTATCTAGGATAAAAATCAAGTATCAAACCAAGATAGTGCTAAAGCAATGATATTTCTACGCCATCATCTTGATGGATTCTTGAAAATGGAATATCTCACTATTAAAGATCCATTTATACTGTGGAATAATTTGAAAGATAGATATGACCACTTGAAGATGGCCGTTCTTCCACATGCACGTTATAACTGGGCTCATTTAAGGCTATAATATTTTTAATCTATTAGTGAGAATAATTCTGCTATGTTCAAAATTATTTCCCAATTAAATTATGCAGTGATAATATTATTGATCATGATATGTTGAAATTTTTTTTACCATTTTTCATGCCTCAAATATTCTACTACAGCAACAATATCGAGAGATGGAATTCAAAAAAGATTCTAAACTTATTTCATATCTTCTTGTGGCTGAGAAACATAATGCCTATTAATAAAAATCATAAAAGCCGATCTACTAGTTCTTGTCCATTTCCTGAACCGAATGAGACGAACTTTTACCAAGCTAAGTGTGGAAGAGATCAAGGCCCCAACTGTGGTCATGGCTATGGTCGGGGAAAAAAACTCTAATCATGGTAATAATAATGCACCAAAGAACCCTCATCACCATCAGTACTGGAAAAGGAAGGAACAAAAGCATGAAGCGGCGCAAGCAAAAAATGCATGCTATAGATGTGGAGGAAAAAGGCACTGGTCACGTACCTGTCGTATGCTAAAGCACCTGGTTGAGCTTTATCAAGCCTCGCTAAAGAAGACAGAGAAAAAATTTGAATTAAATTTTATTTTTGAAGATAATTTAGACTTCATGCATTTGGATGTAGCTGATTACTTTGCACTCCCAGAAGAAGAAATAAGTCATGCGATCGGTAATGAATCTGGAAATTTAAATATTTTAATTTTTAATGTTTGTAGTAGATAGTACGGTTATGTAATTATTGTACATAAATAAAAGTTATGCTTTGATAATGATATTTACTACAATATTTATTTTTTTATGTCATTTTGAAGAATATGGATAATCCTCAAATTATGTTTGGATCAAATACCAATCATGAAGATATATGTGTAATTGATAGTGGAACAACACTTACCATATTCAAAGATCAGAAATACTTTTCTTATTTTCATAAAGAAAAAGTAAATATTTCTATAATTTTTGGCAATATAAGTTTGATTAAGGGCTCCGAAGAGCCACTATATTTCTGTCTAAGGGAACAAAATTTATTATAGATAATGCATTGTTTTCCTCCAAGTCCCGAAAAAACTTGTTAAATTTTATAGATATCCGCCGAAATGGATATCATGTTGAGATAATAGATGAAATAAATGTGAAATATATTTATGTTACAAAGAATACTTCTAGCTGAAAGTGCATTGTAGAAAAGCCACCAACTTTATCTTCTTGCTTATACTATTAAAAAATTAGTGCAGTTGAAGCACACTCTATAGTAAACCAGAAGTTTACTGATTCAAATATTTTTGTGCTTTCGCATGGCCGCTTGGGCCATCCTGGATCAATAATGATGAGACGAATTATTAAAAATTCGAGTGGGCATCCATTAAAGAACATGAAGATTCTTACAAATGATGAATTTTCTTGTGATGCTTGTTATCAAGGCAAAATGATTACCAGACCATCACAAAAGAAGGTTGGCATTGAATCCCTGCCTTTTTAGAAACATGGGGATATTTGTGAACTTATTCACCCACCAAGTGGGTTGTTTAGATATTTTATGGTCCTAATGGATTCATCTTGAAGATGTTCCCATATGTGCCTACTATCATCTCACAACTTGGAATTTGCAAAGCTATTAGCCCAAATAATTTGATTAAGGGCATAATTCTCAGATTATCTTATAAAGGCTATTCACCTTGATAACGTTGGAGAATTCTCATCTCAAGTTTTTGATGATTATTGTCTATCAGTTGGGATAAAAGTTGAACATCCTGTAACTTATGTTCATATTCAAAATGGTCTTGCAGAGTTATTTATTAAATGCCTGCAATTGATTGCAAGACCATAACTTATGAAAATAAAATTGCCCACTAATGTGTGGGTCCATGCTATCTTGCATGCAGCGACACTTATTCGTCTAAGACCGACATATTATAATAAATATTCTCGGTCACAATTAGTTTTTTATCATGAACCTAAGATTTCTCATCTATAAATTTTTGGATGTGTTGTATATGTGATAGTATCAGCACCGCAGCGCAGTAAGATGGGCCTCTAGAGAAGGTTAGGAATATATATTGGGGAATCACCCTCTATTATTCGCTATCTTGAACCATTGACTGGAGATTTATTTACTTCTCCATTTGTAGATTGTCGATTCGATGAAACAAATTTTCCACAATTAGGGGGAGAGAAATCGTGTGAAATTTTTTATCATTATCTCATTTTGATCCAATTACCCCCTATACATAATCAGGAGATCCAGAAGATCACCCATTTACATAATATACCCAATCAAATGCTAGACGTTTTTACTGATTTAAAAAGGATAACTAAGTCACATATCCCTGCAGAGAATGTGCCTATCTGAATTGATGTCCCAACAGGACTGTCACGACCCCAGTTCAATCTCCGTGAACATGTTGTGATGGCACCTAGTCCCTACGACTAGGTAAGCCTAACAATGCGGAAATTAATATAACTTGCGGAAATATTTAATTAAACTAAGCACAGCTAGAAGAAAAACGGTATATAAGTGCCACTTGGCATATATTACTCAATAATGCGGAAGTCTACAACATCACCCTAAAATCCAAAAACTCATGGGAAACACAGGCTAAAGAAGTACTGTAAATGCTCTAATCTCCAGAGTGTCTACATCAAAGGTACGATAGAAAACTAAGTACTACAGATAGAATAAAGAAGGAGATTCTTCGGTGTACGAACGCTGCAGATATACCTCGAAGTCTCTGTAGCTCTACTCACCTCAAGGGTAGTGCGCCTGAGTGAAGGTACGTAGATCTGCATATGAAAAAAAAATATGCGCAGAAAGGGCATGAGTACACCACAACGGTACTCAGTAAGTGCCAAGCCTAACCTCGGTTGGGTATTGACGAGGAAAAGTCAGGGCCCTACTGAGATAACACACAATATATGATAGGATAAGGAAACAGTATAGATAGCGTCTATAGCGAGAATTTAAATAGGATAAATAAGGGAAACAATAATAGGAAGCAGAAACAAAACAATATAAGGAATACTGCTCACATCAGGAAGTAATAGCCGGGGATCTCTTGGTGTCCCGAGGATCTCTTGGTATCCTCATCATATACACTAGGAATCTCTTGGTATCCCGAGGATCTCTTGGTATTATCATCATATACACTAGGGATA
Organism: Nicotiana glauca; assembly: GCA_026770625.1. Lineage (NCBI taxonomy): Eukaryota > Viridiplantae > Streptophyta > Magnoliopsida > Solanales > Solanaceae > Nicotiana > Nicotiana glauca. Next base: position 57,254 of record MU784626.1, read on the forward strand.
TCTTGGTATCCCGAAGATCTCTTGGTATCCTCAAATCTTACATTTTCATGTGTCAGGGATCTCTTGGTATTCCGCACCTCAGTCCAGAACATAACAAGTACAGGGGGATCTCCCGGGATGCCGTCCCGAAGTCCCAATTTAAAACACACAATAACAGCCCAAAAATTAGGATAAATGCTAAACTCAGAAAAAAGCAATAGAAAATCCTAGCCTAATCATGCTTCACGGAGTATAAACAAGTCAATTAAAACACTTAGGCAAGTAAGTCAATAAACATGCTTCTCTAAACTAGCATAGGATAAAACTTGCAATTCAAAATAAATAGATAAGCAAGAAAACTCAATTTAAATACTTCAAGTAAAAACGGATTTCAACCAATTAGCTCAAGTACACGCTCGTCACCTTACGTACAAGGCATTCAATTACCAAATATCATATCCTAAGGGGAAAGGTACCCCACACAAGGTTGGACAAGCTACTTACCTCGAACCAGCACAAAAATCAACCATAAACCATGCCTTTGCCAAGAGTATCCGACTCCAAATGGCCCAAATCTATTAAATTCAATTACATATCGTAAATAACATCGCAAACAACTGGTTTTACTATTTAATGCAAAGCTACGGCGTGAAATTAGGTAAAATAACCAAAATGCCCTTCAGGCCAATGTCTCAGAATCAAATAGTTTTTACATTTTAAGAACCCTCATACTCTCACGAGTCTAACCATATAAAAATCTCCCAAATCGGAGGTCAAACACCCACTCAAAACTCAATAGTTTAGCCTATGAAGTTTAACCCAATTTTTTTCCAACTTTTGATCCTCAATTCGAATTTTAGGGATGGATTTAACAACATAATGATGAAATATAACTAGAAGGGATTAAAGAAACGTTATCCAATAATGTCCTCTTCAAAACCCTTTAAAAATCACCCTCCCTCGAGCTCAATTTGATTTTTCTAATTTTTGAAAACTAACCCTCGAAATCTCTATTTCTGAACAGGGATTTTCGCTTCTGCGGTCCCGCTTTTGCGGAAACTCTGCCGCTTCTGCGGTTTCAATAACTAGCCCAGGGACCGCATCTGAGATAAAAAAGTCGCAGGTGCGAAACCGCATCTGCGGAAAAACTTCCGCTTCTGCGGAGACTGAGGAAACACTGGAGTCTGCATCTGCGATGCCTAAGCCGCTTCTGCGATTTCTGAGGGACAAGAGCAAAGACGCTTCTGCGGCCCTTTAGCCGCTTTTGAGGCGCTGCAGATGTGAAAATGCCAGAAGCAGCAATGGTTCAACTGCTGCAACACTCCTCCAATCTTCCCGTTAACCACCCGAAGTCATCCTGAATCTCCCGGGACCTCAACCAAAAGCACCAATAACACCTAATACCTCATTCAAACTTGTACCAATCCTTAAACCACCTAAAACAATGTCGAAAACTCGAATTAAACAAGGATTTGAGTTCAAATTTATAAAAATACACTTTCGATCAAAACCTAACCAAAACACGTCCGAATGGACTGAAATTTTGCGCACACATCCCAAATGATACGATGGAGCTACTGCAACTTTCGGAATTCCATTCCAACCCTCCGATCAAAAACTCTCTATCGGACCAGAACTTTAAAAATTCAAACCTTGGCATTTCAAGCCTAAATGAGCTACGAACTTCCAAAATACATTCTGAACACGCTCCCAACCCCGAAATCACCTAACGAAGCTAACGGAACCAATGGATTTCCATTCCGAGGTCGTCTTCACACTGTTCTAACTACAGACCATTTTTCAACACTTAAGCCCTCATTTACGGACTAAGTGTCCCAAAACTCTCCGAAACCCAACACCGAACATCCCGACAAACCAAAATAGCATAAATGAACTTAGGGGAAGTAGTTAAATAGGGGATCGGGGCGTTAATTATTAAGACGACCGGCCATGTCATCACATCCTCCTACACTTAAACATTCGTTCGTCCTTGAACGAGCATAGAGAACATACCTGAAGTAGTGAAAAGATGAGGGTAACTGTTGCGCATATCCTGCTCGGTATCCCAAGTCGCCTCCTTGGTCGGCTGACCCCGCCACTGCACCTTCACTAAAGCTATGTTCTTTGACCTCAACTTTTTGATCTGCCTGTCTAATATAGCCACTGGCTCCTCAACATAGGATAGATCCTTGTCTAACTGGACTGAACTGAAATCCAATACGCGCGACGAGTCACCGTGATACCTTCGGAGCATCGAAACATGAAATACAGGATAAACTCCGGCCAAACTAGGAGGTAAGGCAAGCTCATAGGCAACCTCCCCAACTCGCCTCAAGATCTCAAAAGGGCTAATAAACCTCGGACTCAACTTTCATTTCTTCCCAAACCTCATGACACCTTTCATAGGCGAAACCTGAAGCAGAACCCACCCGCTCACCAACAATATATGAAACATCACGGACCTTCATGTCCGTGTAGCTCTTCTGTTTGGACTGGGTTGTACGGAGTCTTTCCTGAATCATCTTAACCTTCTCCAACGCGTCCTGAACCAACTCTATGCCCAATAGCCTAGCCTTACCCGGCTCAAACCAGCCCACCGGAGATCTATACCTCCTACCATATAAAGCCTCATACGGCGCCATCTGAATGCTGGACTGGTAATTGTTGTTGTAAGCAAACTCCGCCAATAGCAATAAATGATCCCAAGACCCTCCAAACTCAATCACACACGCATGGAGCATATCCTTAAGAATCTGAATAGTGCGCTCGGACTTTCCGTCCGTTTGAGGGTGAAATGTTGTGCTCAACTCCACCAGAGTGCCTAACTCCTGCTGCACGGCTCTCCAGAACTGCGATGTAAACTGAGTACCTCTATCTGAAATAATAGAAACTGGAATACCATGCAGACGGATGATCGCCCATATATAAGTCTCTGCTAACTGCTCTGATGACTAAGTGGTACACACAGGAATTAAATGAGCGGACTTGGTCAGTCGATCCATAATAACCCAAATGGCATCAAACTTCTTCAAGGTCTGTGGGAGTCCAGATACAAAGTCCATGGTTATGCGCTCCCATTTCCACTCCAGAATCTCTATCTACTGAAGCAACCCACCCGGGCACTGGTGCTCATACTTCACTTGCTGGCAGTTGAGGCATCTAAACACATAGCCAACTATATCTTTCTTCATCCCCCTCCACCAATAGTGCTGCCTCAAGTCCTAACACATCTTCGCGGCACCCGGATGGATGAAATACCGCGAACTATGGGCCTCTACTAGAATCAACTCTCGAAGCCCATCAACATTGGGAACACAAATCCGGACCTGCATCCTCAATACTCCATCATCTCCGATGATCATATCTCTGTCTTCTCCACGCTGAACCTTGTCCTTAAGGACAAGCAAATGAGAGTCTTCATACTGTTGCTCCTTGATACGATCGAATAAGGAAGACCAGGAAACCACAGAAGCTAGAACCCGACTGGGCTCCGGAAGATCCAATCTCACAAACTGGCTGGCTAAGGCCTGAACATCCATCGCCATAGGCCTCTCTAAAGCTGGTTAATATGACAAATTCCCCAAACTCTCCGCCCGGCGACTCAAGGCATCTGCCACCACATTGGCCTTGCCCAGGTGATACAGGATAGTGATATCATAATCTTTCAGCAACTCTAACCACCTCCTTTGACGCATATTTAGATCCTTTTACTTGAGTAAGTGCTGCAAGATCTGATGGTCAATATAGATCTCACAAGGCACACCGTACAAATAATGATGCCAGATCTTTAAGGCATGAACAATAGCAGCTAGCTCAAGGTCGTGGACAGGGTAATTCTTTTCATGTATCTTCAATTGTCTAGACGCATAGGCAATCACCCTACCATCCTGCATCAACACCGCTCCAAGGCCAACTCTCGAGGTGTCACAATAGACAGTATAAGACCCTGAATCGGTAGGCAACATCAAAATTGGGGTTGTAGTCAAAGATGTCTTGAGCTTCTAAAAGCTCGCCTCGCACTCCTCTGTCCACTGAAATGGGGTACCCTTCTGGGTCAATCTAGTCATAGGGGCCACAATCGATGAAAATCGCTCTACGAAACGACGGTAGTAGCTCGCCAAACCAAGGAAACTGTGAATCTCTGTAGCTGAGGATGGCCTAGGCCAACTTTGTACGGCCTCTATATTCCTCGGATCCACCCGAATACCCTCGCTCGAAATCATGTGGCCTAATAATGCCACAGAACTCAGCCAAAATTCGCATTTTGAGAACTTTGCATATAACTTCTTCTCCCTAACGGTCTAAAGCACGGTCCTCAGGTGCTACTCATGATCTTCCCGACTCCGGAAATAAACCAGAATATCATCAATAAAAACAATAATGAATGAGTCAAGATATGGTCTGAACACACTGTGCATCAATGCATGAAAGTTGTTGGGGCATTGGTCAGCCCAAATAACATAATAAGGAACTCGTAATGACCATACCGAGTCCTGAAGGTAGTCTTCGGGATATCTGGCTCCCGAATCTTTAACTGATGGTAACTTGAGGGCAAGTCAATCTTAGAAAACACTTGTGCTCCATGAAGCTGGTCAAACAGATCATAAATGCGAGGCAAAGGATAACGGTTCTTCACTGTAACCTTGTTCAACTAGCGATAATCAATACACATACGCATCGAACCATCCTTCTTCTTTACAAACAAAATAGGAACACCCCACGGTGAAACACTGGGTCGAATAAAACCCTTACCAAGCAATTCCTGTAACTGATCCTTCAACTCCTTCAACTCAGGAGGAGCCATACGATATGGAGGAATGGAAATGGGCTGAGTGCCCAGCAATAGATCAATGCCAAAATTAATGTCTTTATCGGGCGGCATGCTCGAAAGATTAGCTGGAAACACATCGGTATAATCCCGTACCACTGGAACTGAATCAATAGAAGGGGTATCAGCACTGACATCTCTCACATAAGCTAAATAAGCGGCACACCCCTTCTCAACCATACGCTGAGCTTTAAGAAAAGATATAACTCTACTAGGGGTGTGATCTAAGGTACCACTCCACTCAATATGCGGAATACATGGCATAGCCAGCGTCACGGTCTTGGCATGACAATTAAGAATAGCAAAATGGGGCGACAACCGGTCCATGCCCAAAATAATATCAAAATCAACCATACCGAATAACAATAAATCCGCTCTGGTCTCAAAACCATGAATAGTAACCAAACATGACCGATAAATGTGGTACACAACAAGAGAATCCCCCATAGGAGTAGAAACATAAACGGGGGCACTCAAAGAATCCCGAGGCACTCCCAAATGCGGAGCAAAGTAAGAAGACACATAAGAATAAGTAGATCCCGGATCGAATAGAACCGATGCCTCTCTATGACAAACCAGTATAATACCTATAATGACGGAGTCTGAGACAATAGCCTCAGTAGAGCAGGAATAGCATAATATCTGGCCCGGCCCCTCTCTCGAGGGCGACCTCTATCTCCCCGAACTCCACCCCTAGCCGGCTGAGTAGGTGGTGTAGCAGATGGAGATGTTATCATGGCCTGAGAACTCTGCTGAGCATACTGTGGCTGAAAAGTCTATGGGGGCGCACTCCTCCCAAGTCTAGGGCAATCCCTCACCATATGGCGGGTGTCTCCACACTCAAAACAAGCTCTGGAAGGGCACGGTGGCTGTGACTGGCTCGAGCCAGACCTATTAGACTAACCTCTGAATGCACCCCGCGCAGGAGGCACGCTAGAAACCGGAGGTGCATAGTAAGGCTCCTGAGGTATAGGCAGAGCTGGAGCACTACTGGTTGCTGGAAGAGCTGAATGAATGGGGAGACCTACATAACCCCTACCATGACGACCTACTGATGGGATACAGGCACCAGAGTAATGACCCGACTCTCGAGACCTCTTGGCCTTTCTCTCCCCTCGCTCCCTGGCGAGCATACCCTCAATCCTCATAGCAATGCTCATTACCTGCTGATAAGGAATGTCCATCTCCAACTCTCGAGCCATGCTAGATCTGATGGGTGGGATAAGACCCTCAATGAACCTGCAAACTCTCTCCTGAACCGTAGCAACCAAGGCCGATGCATGTCTGGCCAATCTGGTATAGCAGATATCATACTCCAAAACGATCATAGCACCCTGGCGCAAATGCTCAAACTTTGCGCGCCATGCGTCCCTAAGACTCTGGGGAACAAACTCCCTCATAAACATATCTGAGAACTGGGTCCAAGTTAGTGAAGCAACCTCGATTGGACTATTTATCTCATAAGTGCTCCACCAATCATAGGCGGCTCACCAAAGCTAAAAAGCAGTGAAAGAAACCCCGCTGGATTCCACTATGCCCATAGTGCGAAGAATACGGTAACACTCCACTAGAAATCCCAATGCATCGTCTGATGCTAATCTACTGAATACTGGGGGATCATACTTCTTGAAGCTCTCAAGTCTCCGCTGCTCGTCCTCTGAAGCAGCTGACCCGTCCTCGAGCTGAACTGGCACTGCAGGCGGTGCGGGAATAATCTCGAGAGCCTACTCAACCTGCACTCGTTGCTCAGGAGTGCGGACGGTGGGAGTCTGTGCTCTTCCCCCGGCCTGGAATGTGGCTGAAGCAAGCGGAAGCAACCCTGCCTAAGCCAAGGTGGTGTACATACTCATGAATTGAGCCAAAATCTCCTGGAGAGCTGGAGTAGTAGTGGTAGTAGTAGGCGTGCTAGGTGCCTGGGCTCCGGCACCACGTGCGCGTCCTTGACCTCTCCCCCTGCCCCGGCCTCTGACGGCAGCAGGAGGGAGCGCGGGTGCCTAATCATATTGAGTAGCACGTGTCCTCACCATCTGCGAGAGAATAGAAGACAGAAGTTTACAATTGATGTCAAAATATATCGCACGACAAGGAATTCAAATGAAATGAAGATTTTTCCCTAAACAGTTACATAGCCTCTCGTAGATAAGTACAGATGTCTCTGTACTGATCAGCGAGACTGTAAATAACCGGCATGTGTTCCGTGACTCCTATGAACCTAGAGCTATGATACCAACTTGTCACGCCCCAGTTCGCCCTCCGTGAACATGTCGTGATGGAACCTAGTCCCTACGACTAGGTAAGCCTAACAATGCGAAAATTAATATAACTTGCGGAAACATTTAATTAAACGAAGCAAAGCTAGAAGAAAAACGGTATATAAGTGCCACTTGGAATATATTACTCAATAATGCGGAAGTCTACAACATCACCCCAAAACCTGAAAACTCACGGCAAACACAGGCTAAAGAAGTAATGTAAATGCTCTGATCTCCAGAGTGTCTACATCAAAGGTATGATAGAAAACTAAGTACTACAGATAGAATAAAGAAGGAGACTCTTCGGTCTGCGGATGCTGCAGATATACCTCGAAGTCTCCGTAGCTCTCCCCGCCTCAAGGGTAGTGCGCCTGAGTGAAGGTACCTAGATCTGCACATGAAAAAAAAACATGTGCAGAAAGGGCATGAGTACACCACAGCGGTGCTCAGTAAGTGCCAAGCCTAACCTCGGTTGGGTATTGACGAGGAAATGTCAGGGCCCTACTGAGATAAAACACAATATATGATAGGATAAGGAAACAGTATAGATAACGTCTATGGCGAGAATTTAAACATGATAAATAAGGGAAACAGTAATAGGAAGCAGAAACAAAACAATATAAGGAATACTGCTCATATCAGGAAGTAATAGCCGGGGATCTCTTGGTATCTCGAGGATCTCTTGGTATCCTCATCATATACACTAGGAATCTTTTGGTATCCCGAGGATCTCTTGGTATCCTCATCATATACACTAAGGATATCTTGGTATCCCGAAGATCTCTTGGTATCCTCAAATCTTACATTTTCATGTGTCAAGGATCTCTTGGTATCCCGCACCTCAGTCCAGAACATAACAAGTACAGGGGGATCTCCCGGGATGCCGTCCCGTAGTCCCAATTTGAAACACACAATAACAGCCCAAACATTAGGATAAATGCTAAACTTAGAAACAAGCAATAGAAAATCCTAGCCTAATCATGCTTCACGGAGTATAAACAAGTCAATTAAAACACTTAGGCAAGTAAGTCAATAAACATGCTTATCTAAACTAGCATAGGATAAAACTTGCAATTAAAAATAAATAGATAAGCAAGAAAACTCAATTTCAATACTTCAAGTAAAAAGGGATTTCCAACAATTAGCTCACGTACGCGCTCGTCACCTCACGTACAAGGCATTTAATTACCAAATATCATATCCTAAGGGGAAAGGCCCCCACACAAGGTTGGACAAGCCACTTACCTCGAACCGGCACAAAAATCAACCAGAAACCACGCCTTTGCCACGAGTATCCAATTCCAAATGGACCAAATCTATTAAATTCAATTACATATCGTAAATAACATCGCAAACAATTGGTTTTACTATTTAATGCAAAGCTACAACGTGAATTAGGTAAAATGAACAAAATGCCCTTCAGGCCAATGCCTCGAAAGCGAATAGTTTTTACATTTTAAGAACCCTCGTACTCTTACGAGTCTAACCATATAAAAATCTCCCAAATCGGAGGTCAAGCACCCACTCAAAACTCAATAGTTTAGTCTATGAAGTTTAACCCAGTTTTTTTCCAATTTTTGATTCTCAATTCGAATTTTAGGGATGGATTTAGCAACATAATGATGAAATATAACTAGAAGGGATTAAAGAAACGTTACCCAATAATCTACTCTTCAAAACCCTTTCAAAATCGCTCTCCCCCGAGCTCAATTTGATTTTTCTAACTTTTGAAAACTAACCCTCAAAATCTCTATTTCTAAACAGGGATTTTCACTTCTGCGGTCCCGCTTTTTCGGAAACTCTGCCGCTTCTGCGGTTTTCAATAACTATCCCAGGGACCGCATCTGCGATAAAAAAGTCGCAGGTGAGAAACCGCATTTGCGGAAAAACTTCTGCTTCTGCGGAAACTGAGGAAACACTGGAGTCCGCATCCGCGATGCCTAAGCCGCTTCTACGGCTCCGCTTCTGCGGGCATAACACCGGTCGGGTCGTCACAAGGACCCTTTACTAGTATGAGAGCTAGTAAACATAAAGCACGTCTGAAGTGCGGTAGGCCTTTGGGTTATAAGAATAGAAATCCTAGGAAAATAAAATCGACAAATTATCGAAATGATACTATGAAGGGATGTACTAAAGAGACCCAAGATTTGATTAGTTCTGAGATTCCTGAAGAAATAAATGAATCCAAGACTCAATTGAGCGAGGAACTTTTAATATGTTCTACTGGTCATGTGATTAATTTAAATCGATCTGAAGTAATGGTAGATAATATTTTTGCATATAATGTTGCATTTAACATTATACAAGATAATGAGGATCTTAAACATCGATTTGTCGAAGAATGTCGACAAAGATCAGATTGGCCAAAATAGCAAGAGGTAATTCAATCAAAATTGAACTCACTTGCTAAAATGGAGGTCTTTGGACCAGTAGTCCAAACACCCGCTAGTATAAAATCAGTTGGTCATAAGTGGTTTTTTGTGCGAAAATAGAATGATAAAAATGAAATTGAAAGATACAAGGCTTGCCTTGTCGCACAAGGTTGTCACAATGACCTGGAGTGTATTTTGATGTAACATATTCACCTATTATGGGTGCCATAATATTTTGATATCTCATCAGTTTAGCCCTACATAAAGGCTTGAAATACATCTAATGGATGTAGTTACAACGTATCTGTACGGTTCACCTGATAATGAAATTTACATGAAAATCCCTGAGGGATTTTAAATGCTTGAAGCAAATTCAAAATCTCGAAAAATGTATTCAATCATATTACAAAGATCTTTGTACATCTTAAAGCAATCTGGGTATAATCGCCTCAATGAATATTTGTTGAAAGAAGGTTACATAAATGATGTTATTTGTCCATGTATTTTTATAAAGAAAGTGGCATCAGAGTTTGTTATACTTGCTGTTTATATGTATGATATAAATCTTGTTGGAACTCTAGAAGAGCTCCAAAAGGAAATTGAATTTCTTGAGAAAGAATATGAGATGAAAGATCTTGGAAAGACAAAACTTGTCTTGGTTTGTAAACTGAACATTTAGTAGATGGGGTCTTATCCATCGACCTGCCTATACATAAAAGTCTTAAAACTCTTTTACATGGACAAAGCGCACCCATTGAGTATAACAATGGTTGTTCCATTACTTGAAGTGGATAAGGATCCATTCCGATTTCCAAAAGAGGATGAGGAACTCCTTGGTCTTGAAATATCCTATCCCAGTGCAATTGGTGGACTTATATATCTTATTAATGCTATAAGGCCTTATAGAATTTTCTGTTAATATACTAGCAAGATGTAGCTCTTCTCCTACACGGAGACATTGAAACGGGATTAAGCATATATTGCGATATTTAAAGGGTACTATTAATATAAGTTTGTTTTATGCTAATAAAGATAGTGCATATCTTGTTGGTTATGCAGATGCAGGTTATTTATCTAATCCCCATAAAGCTCGATCTCAAATCGGATACACATTTACATGTGGAGGTATTGTCATATCATGGACATCCACAAAGCAATATATTGTTTCTACTTCTTTCAAATCATGCAGAGAAAATAAATATTCATGAAGCAAATAGAGAGTGCATATAGTTGAGATTAGTGATTCATTTTATTCGAGAAAAATGTGAGTTGGAATGTGATAAAAGATCCATATTTTATATGAAGACAATATTGCATGCATAGCCCAATTAAAGGGAGGATTTATAAAATGAGATAGAACGAAGCACATTTCACCAATATTATTCTACACACATGATTTTCAGAAAAATATATAGTGATATTGATGTGCAACAAATCCATTTAAGTGAGAATCCGGCATATTTATTCACTAAATCTTTGCCAACTTCAACTTTTGAGAAGATGGTATACAAGATTGGAATGCGGAGACTCAAATATTTGAAATAAGATTTTCATCAGGAGGAGTGAAATACGCAACTCTTTTTTCCTTACTAAGGATTTTTTCACGGGATTTTTCTTGTAAGGTTATCAATGAGGCAGCTAGAAATGTTACTAAATATGTGTACTCTTTTTCCTTCACTGGAATTTTTTTCTACTGGGTTTTTCCTAGTAATATTTTAACGAGGCATATTATCTTTTAATGAACATCCAAGGGGGAGTGTTATGAAAATATTATATTGTGGATGTCCATTTATTACTCTACTTTGGATAATTTTCTTAAAGAAGATTATTCGTTTAGTACTCTATTGACGTTTATCTACAAGCAGCTAATGCAGGCAAGTTGCAAGCAAATCAATGAAATGACTTGCGGCAGCTTCTTAATAACAGGCATGTTGTGTGCAACTCATGCAGACAGCTTACAAGCAACTCAAGAAAAGTCTCGCAGTTGCTTCTTGAAAAGCCTTGCAGTTGCTTCCTGAAAAGTCTCACAGCTACTTCCTTTCTTCTATAATGTGACACCCTAGGTGAACCCCACATTGGCAAAACACGTGAGAGATGATGGGTATATAAGTAGACATGCCTTAGACACTAGTGACGTATTTTAAAGTTGTGCGGGTCGAGGCCCAAAACAGATAATATCACTAGTGGGCGGGTGTCATGACCCAAACCCAGACCCAGTCGTGATGGTGCCTCTCATGGGGACAAGGCCAACAAACTAAACCCAATTCATCCTTTTAAAATAGTTGAACAATTCATAAGCAGTTTAAATATGATTTAATGATAATAGTTGACGGAAGTACAACCCAACACAACCCAAACTGGAGTGTCACAAGTCACGAGCAGCTATCAGAGTATAAATACAACTACAAGGCCAAAAATATACAAAGAGGACTGATAAACATAAGGAAGAAATGCGGTGCTGCGAACGCTGGCAGTCACCTCGCTAAACTCCGATAAACTTAGCCTCTGATCAGCTCAAAACCCGCTACCGGGGGGAAACAAATACCTGCATCTGCACGCGCGATGCAGGGAGTAAAGTGAGTACTCCAACTCAGTGAGCAATAAAGGTAAATAATAACTGAGCAGTAAGAAATCACGCAAGACACACTATCATGATGTATAGAGCAGTGTAAAATCCTTTGAGAAAAGTAGTGAAACTGTGTAATCTTTAGAAAAACATCTTAGCTCAGTTTAAACCTCTTTTAAAAATGGCTTTTCCAATGGTTACGCAAATGAATGCTATACTAATAGTGCATATCAGCACAGAAATCCGTCCGTCGGGCACAACACTCAATTATCAGATAATGATAGCCAATTATCACTACAGCGTGCAACCCGATCCATATATTTCGTCGATGGCGCTCATTGGGGGTGTGCAGACTCTGGAAGGGGTCCCTTACGGCCCAAGCTCAATATCAAGCCATCTCGTGGCATACGTATCTCAGGCCCTCGGCCTCATAATCAAATTAGTATCTCACTGCTGCGGCGTGCAGCCCGATCCAAAAGTATCCTTACAACACAGGCCCTCGGCCTTACTTAGTCAAAAATCACATAAGCCCCTCGGGCAACAGTAAAATATGATGCTCAGCCCAAAAATATTATTGGAAACATCATTTCAAGTGTTAAAGCAAAGTAAACTTGGCTGAGTTTTGAAAATAGTGGAAAATACATGACTGAGTTCTAGTATAAAATCAAAACGGTGAGGAAACAGTGATAATAATCCCCGAAGGGTTCAAATAGTTGGCACGAAGCCCAAATATGGCAATCAGCCCAAGTTATGATCATAACAAGTAAGTTTCAGTCAAATACATGGTTAAATTCATCATTCGGGACGGACCAAGTCACAATTCCCAACGGTGCTCTACCCTGCACTCACTATCCGGCATGCAAGTCACCTCAATATAGCACTACGTTGTGCAATTTGGGGCTTCAAACCCTCAAAATATCATTTACAATCATTACTCACCTAGAACCGGCTAAACCACTAGCTCGCGATGCCTTTTCCTCTCAAATCGACCTCCACGCGTGTCGAATCTATCCAAAAACAGAGCAAATACGTCACAATATGCTAAGGGAACAAAGCTCAAGCGGAAACAATCCAAAAATATCATAAATCCCGAAATTAGAACTTGAGCCCTGGGCCCATTTCTCGAAACTTAGAAATTTTCACATCAACAGGTTCCTTATCTCCCCACGAGTTCATACATATCAAAAATATAAGTATCGGAGTTCAATTGACCCCTCAAATCCCCAATTTAAACTCTCTTAAATTCAAGCCCTAAACCTCCATTTTTAGTCCATAAATTCCTTAATTTTCAATCCTAATTCATGAAATATCACCATATGATTATGTTTTAGGCCCAAAATCCTTGCCTTATCGAAGTTCCCTTGAAATCTCTCTTCAAAATCGCCCAAAAACTCTATGTCCGAAGTTAAAAATGAATAAACCCTTCAAAAATTGCGAAGAAGAACCATATATACTTTCTGCCCAATCATAACCGTATCTGCGGTCAAATAACTGCTTCTGTGGTAATTACTAAATCTGGCCACATCTGCATCTGCGATCATTCTTCCGCATTTGCGATTCCGCATATGCGGCCCCCACAACCGCATTTGCGGTCCCTGACATTTCTCTCGAATTCGCTTCTGTAGCTAAACTCTCGCATCTGCAACACTACAGATATGGTCATCTTACCGCTTCTGCGGTCTCTGCCCATCTGACCCTCTTTCACTTCTGCGATGCCCGCTTCTGCGGTCCCCTAACCGTAGATGCGAAAATACCAGAAACAGCAAAATCTGAAGCTGCAATCAACAACTAACTTCTCCGTTAAGCACCCGAAATCACCCCGAGGCCCCTGGGACCTTAGCCAAAAGCACAAACATGACCTAAGACCTTATTCGAACTTGTTCCAATCATCAAAACACCTCAGACGACATCAATTCTATCAAATCACATCGGATTCAAGCCTAAGTTTCCAAAATATTCTGAAATACGCTTTTGGTAAAAAACCTAACCAAACCACGTCCAAATGATCTGAAATTTTACACACGCATCCCAAATGACACAACGAAACTACTGCAACTTCCAGAATTTTATTCTGACCTCTATATCAAAATCTCACCTATCAATCGGCAACGCCGAAATCTCATTTTCGCCAATTCAAGCCTAAACCTACCACGGGCTTCCAAAATACATTCCGATCACGTTCCTAAGTCCCAAATCACCTCACGAAGCTAACCAAATCATAAAAATTCCAATCCAAGCTCATATACAAATAAGACAAATCCTTGGTTAAACCTTTCAAATTCAAAGCTTTCAACTGAGATTGTTCCTTCAAATTCATTCCGTTTTTCCTAAAAACCAAAACCAACGATCTACATCAGTCATAATACATAACACGGGGCAAGTCATGCCCGAGAACTAGCGATCAAAGTGCAAAAGCTCAAAATGACCGGTCAGGTCATTATATCCTCCCCCACTTAAACATACGTTCGTCCTCGAACGTACCCAGAGTTGTTCTAGAAGCCCACCAATAGCTGAATAACTTTACCATGCATATACCTAGGGGTGATCCCACGTCACCCTATCTCATATAGGTTCGATAACACATGCAACTGAAATTACACAATCCAGTCTGGCCCAATAAGCCATAGAACCACATTCCCACTTTTGAAACCATCAATACGATCAAAACCTCACACTTATACCCTGAATAGACCCGAACCAGTTGTAATAACCCATGCCTACAACCTCGAGAACAATCCCATGATATACCACATAATTCAAACACTCGTAGCGATAACTTCTATTCACAGCAGCTGCCCACAACTACTGAACACTGGTAGAAAACCTCTTATCAGCTGAAGTTTCATCCCAACACTGTCATATACTGCCAACGATAAATGAAACATGCAACAAACCATAACCATTTTCTTAGATCACCCATTCATGAAGCCGCTTCTCCTCTAACAAACACCATAGCAAATTTTCGAGCCGAACCTCGATCCTATCCTTCTAAGATGCTAAAATTGAATTTGTCCGTATTCATTAATGATCCCAACGATCTCCTCTAATCCAACACACCACTCTGGTGACGTGACACATCAATAGAGGCTTAAGCCACAACTAGCATAATACATGCACCAATAAGCAACGGTCCGAACATACTCAAATCATGAAAATGACTCAAATGAAAGACCTGTACCTCAAGCTCACCTGTACCACCACAACACAAGGCTGAGAACCCTATCTCACATCATAGAATGGAACATACGAACCTAACCCACAAGGTCATATCTCCATATAGCTTCGCTACAATGCACGATCCTATCCCAAACACTGCTCTACATGAAACACCTCGAGTCACTATGCTCAAAAGTGACAACCACGCACAATTTGATATCTGGAACCAAATCAAATCATTACACCCACGACAAAATAAATAACATATACCACGTAACCCGATAGGACATAACCGATACGCCATTCACGAATAACGCCCAATTACTCTTCCCGCTTGAATTTCACTAAGAGATCCCAATTGAACCGCACCATATGTGCCTATAACCAACGAATCACAACACCTCGCAACACAGAGAAGTAACTCATAGACCTCCCCATATCACTGATAAGCTCAACAACGACTGAATCAATACATCCCTTAACAATACAATTCGGAGATAACCGAGCCGACTCAAGCTAGAACACTATCCACATTGGCCTACCAACAAACTCTTTATTAAGGAAATCCCGAAGCTGCTCCTTCCACTCCCATAACTTTGCCAGTGCTATACGATAAGGTGACCGATATCAAATCGATGTCGAAAGCAACAACCTTTCCCGGCGACATGCCCGGCCATAAGAAGCACATCCGAAAAGTCCCTCACCACCGGAACTAAATCAATATGAGGAGCCTCAGCACTGACACTCATCACTAGAGCCCAAATAAGAAAGATAATTCCTTCCTAGTCGTCCCCTGGGTCTTCGAAATATAAAAATCTCCAAGAGGACATAATTCATTGAACATCACCACGCAATCCGTGGCATTTTCGGGCATAGCCAATAGCGTTGTCTTATCGCAATAGTCCTGAATAACACAACACGGAGACAACCAGTTTGAACCCTATATCACATTCAAAATCTAATATACTAAGCGACAAAATATCCGCTCAGGTTTCCAATCCTAGATAGTCACCATACAACGACGATACAAATGATCCACAACTACAACTTGCCTGAACATGAGAACTTCCAGTCTCCAACTCCATGTAGCACACAAATCACCATACCTGATCCCAAATTACGCCGTTCGAATGCATATCACACCTCAAGTACCCAATCATTCCACGAAAAATATTTTAAAATTCCCTTGTGCCATCAAGCAAACTCAAATATCAGCAGTCGATCTAACGAGAAAGAGCCGTAGTACCACCGAAGTACTATCAACTTAATCACATTGCCTTTTTCTGAAACATATACCCTCGTCAAATCACTATGATTAGCAATACCATTTCCTTAATCATCTAAAGATCATTCACCCTAATCATCTGAAGCTCATTTCTCTATTTCCCTAAAACTGCCCGTGCTGCCTAAGAATTTTTTTTTGACTTTCCATTCGAAACTGAACCGTAACCTTACACACACAAATCTCAATCCTCCACAACATATCGCATACACCATACCATCCTAAGACAATATGAGAACTTCATCTCCCTTCCGAGACACAAACATCTACGTACTCAACTAGTCAAGAACTTTCCATTGGTCCCACCTAGAAGAAAATCACTATACATCCTATGCTCCACATGCCTATAGAAAATATACATCTCCAAACTGCGGTAAAAATCATCAAGAACTCTCCGAGTTCCTCTTGCTCAAATTAGACCTGCCAGGACTGAATCCCTCTAACTCGACCAAGCTAAGCAAGCCATCAAAATCGAAGAGAATTGCCGCAAAATACCTGTAAGAACTCATTACCTCGAGCACACCCAAGGAACAAATCATATCCTTACCATACCAACTAGGCTTACTACCAAGCTATTCCAGCTATCCAAATTTCCTTCCGATTTACCTTCAACTCGATACTTATTCGTGTTATAACATTACAATTCTTCAACCCAGACTTACCACACGGAACCCAAGCATAAAACCACACCGTCTAAGGCTCAAAAGCCGTCGAAGACTTCCTCAGATATTCCCACGAGCACCACGATCAAAATACTTTACTCTGAAGAGACTTTCTGCGAATCTAAATCCGTTACCTTTACCTTCCCAATACTGATACATAGAATCCCATAATTAACATAGAAACTTGACCCTTCCAATGAAAACTTGGTTTCTAACCACATATACGACTTTGAGATACATAATTATTACATGAAGCATCTTGACCACATTAGAACCATTCTCAAGAGTCATTCATTCTATTCAGACTGCAATTTACCTGATCAAACAAACAGAACCACCCGTGCCTTATTAGCACTCTGACACAGCAGATTGTGACATCATTCTATTACAATCCAGCACTTTCCTGCTCTATGCACCGAGCATTCTTGTCCACAACAACTCAAGACATCCCGTTATTCTCTCACACTATGAAGCACCATATAAACTTTGTCAACATTTTTCCTTCACTCGAGCCATCCTCGACTTCAATCTCCATGAGCCATCACTGACTCACCGACACGCCTCAAACTGGAACCAACATAGCATCTATTCGTGCAATCAACTTAATCAATAGCAACTCCCCCACTTGGCTCGAAGCCATAGATCAAAACACACCCAACAACTTATAAAGCATATACTCTATTGCTGCTATAATATCATAGTGAGATTAAACTCAATCCTTCATAAGCTCGTGAATCACAGACTATCTGGTACTTTAAATCTTCTACAAATTTTGCATTCATCCTCGCAACAGACAACTCACTCTCTAGGCGGCCCAATTTAGATTTCAATACATATTCTTCACTTGTAAATGAGATTTTCTAATAGACAACATAAGGATCACACAACCTCATAACACTCCGCACGAGATAACCCACCTGCTTTGCCTCCAACTAACATTTATGTATACCTTCCACCGTCACAAACATTACGCAGTCACTTGATCTTCCTGAGTCTGGACTCATACCGCAACATGAAATTTACTTCACTCTAGACTGGGAAACATGAAAAGATCCTTCATATGCCTATAACTCGGGGCTATACCTTGAATCAAGATGGAATTCTAGCACCTACTAGTTCCTCTAACCTTCAGTAGGCCTTTCTCATCACTCACACGTCATATAGATACACCTCTTAGTATTAACATACTCATCACCTAGCCACGGTCGTCACTTCCACTAACAGGGACACTACCGAACATATAAGTTCAAAACACATGCTCACACAATCAGCACCTCGGTGCTCAATCCATAGGCAAATATCCGGCCTCAAGTCCTCCAGACTAGCCCAACATAAACTCACATAGATTACATATCGCCCATCGATCGGGGAATCACAAGCCATCAAGGCACATCTGATACTGAGCGCTCATGCGCGCATGCAAACGCGTGGAAGTTACAAGAGTTAGTTTTCGAGCTGAATCAAGAACGCACGATAAGAATTCAAGAATGTGAAGTTTTGCTAAAGGTTCTGCAACCTCTCGAGGATAAATACAGATATCTCCGTACCGATCCGCGAGACTCTACTAAACCTGCTCATGACTCGTAAGACCTATGTAACCTAGGCTCTGATACCAACTTGTCACGACCCAAACCCAGACCCGATCGTGATGGTGCCTCTCGTGGGGACAAGGCCAACCAACTAAACCCAATTCATCCTTTTAAAATAGTTGAACAATTCATAGGCAGTTTAAATATAATTTAATGATAATAGTTAGCAGAAATACAACCCAACACAGCCCAAACTGGGGTGTCACAAGTCATGAGCACCTATCAGAGTATAAATACAACTACAAGGCCAAAAATATACAAAGAGGACTGATAAACATAAGGAAGAAATGCGGTGCAGCGAACACTGACAGTCACCTCTCTAAACTCCGGTAAACTTAGCCTCTTATCAGCTCAAAACCCATTATCGGTGGAAACAAATACCTGCATCTGCACGCGCGGCGCGGGGAGTAAAGTGAGTACTCCAAATTAGTGAGTAATAAAGGTAAATAATAACTGAGCAGTAAGAAATCACGTAAGACACACCATCATGTTGTATAGAGCAGTGTAAAATCTTTTGAGAAAAGCAGTGAAACTATGTAATCTTTAGAAAAACATCTTAGCTCAGTTTAAACCTCTTTTAAAATGGCTTTTCCAATGGTTACACAAATGAACACTATACAAATAGTGCATATAAGCACATAAATCCGCCCCTCATGCACAACACTCAATTATCAGATAATGACAGGCATTCAAGTAGATGTCACATGAAATAGCACAGATAACAGATAATGGCAGACAAATAAAATAAAGTAAACACACAGAACAGTACCAGTACCGTTTTGGCGTGCAGCCCGTTCCATATATCGTTGCGGCGTGCAGCCCGATCCATATATTTCATCGACGGCGCTCACTGGGGGTGTGCAGACTCCGGGAGGGGCCCCTTACTGCCCAAGCGCAATATCAAGCCATCTTGTGGCGTACGTATATCAGGCCCTCAGCCTCATAATCAAATCATTATCTCAATGCTGCGGCATGCAGCCCGATCCAAAAGTATCCTCACAACATAGGCCCTCGGCCTTACTCAGTCAAAAATCAAATAAGCCCCTCGGGCAATAGTATAACATGATGCTCAGTCAAAAAATTATTATTGGAAACATCATTTCAAGTGTTAAAGCAAAGTAAACTTGGCTGAGTTTTGAAAAGAGTGGAAAATACATGATTGAGCTAAAGTATAAAATCAAAATAGTGAGAAAACAACTATAATAATCCCCGAAGGGTTAAAATAGTTGGCACGAAGCCCAAATATGGCAATCATCCCAAGTCATGATGATAACAAGTAAGTTTTAGTCAAATACACGGTTAAATTCATCATTCGGGATGGACCAAGTCACAATTCCTAATGATGCTCTACCCCACGCTCGCTATCCGATGTGCAAGTCACCTCAATATAGCACTACGTTGCGTATGGGGTTTCAAACCTTCATAATATCATTTACAATCATTACCCATCTCGAATCGGCTAAACCTCTAGCTCACGATGCCTTTGCCCCTTAAATCGGCCTCCACGCGCGTCGAATCTAATGCAAAAATAAAGCGAATATGTCACAATATGCTAAGGGAACAAAGCCCCAGCGAAAACAATAAAAAAATATCAAAAAGCCCAAAATTAGCAAAACCCGAGCTCCGGGTCCACTTCTCGAAACTCAAAATTTTTCACATCAACAGGTTCCTTATCTCCCCACGAGTTCATACATATCAAAAACACAAGAATCGGAGTTCAATTGACCCTTCAAATCCCCAATTTAAACTCTCTTAAATTCAAGCCCTAAACCTCCATTTTTAGTCCATAAATTCCTTTATTTTCTGTCCTAATTCATGAAATATCACCATAGGATTGTGTTTTAGGCTCAAAATCCTTACTTTAGTGAATTTCCCTTGAAATCTCTCTTCAAAATCGCCCAAAAACTCTAAGTTCGAAGTTAAAAAATGAACAAACCCTTCAAAAATCGCGAAGAAGAACCATATATACTTTTTGCCCAGTCATAACTGCATCTGCGGTCAAATAACCGCTTCTGCGGTAATTACTAAATCTATCCATATCCGCATCTGCGATCATTCTTCTGCATTTGCGATTCTGCAGATACGGCCCCCACAACCGCATTTGTCGTCCCTGACATTCCTCTTGAATCCGCTTTTGCGGCTAAACTCCCGCATCTACGACACCGTAGATGCGGTCACCTTACCGCTTCTGCGGTCTCTGTCCATCTGACCCTCTTTCGCTTATGCGATAAATCACCCACTTATGTGGAGCCGCATCTGTGGTCCCCTAACCGCAGATGCAAAAATACCAGAAGCAGCAAAATCTGAAGCTGTAATCAACATCTAACTTCTATGTTAAGCACCCGAAATCACCCCGAGGCCTAGGGACCTCAACCAAAAGCAAAAACATGACCTAATACCTTATTCGAACTTGTTTCAATCATCACAACACCTCAAACGACATCAAATCTATCAAATCACATCGGATTCAAGCCTAAGTTTCCAAAATCTTCCGAAATATGCTTTTGATAAAAAATCTAACCAAACCACGTCCAAATAACCTAAAATTTTACACACACATCCTAAATGACACAACGAAACTACTGCAACTTCCAGAATTTCATTCTGACCTCTATATCAAAATCTCACCTATCAACCAACAACGCCGAAATCTCATTTTCGCCAATTCAAGTCTAAACCTACCACGGGCTTCCAAAATGCATTTCGATCATGCTCCTAAGTCCTAAATCACCTAACGGAGCTAACCAAATCATAAAAATTTTGATCCTGTCTCATATACAAATAAGTCAAATCCTTGGTCAACCATTCAAATTCAAAGCTTTCAATTGATATTGTTCCTTCAAATTCATTCCATTTTTCCTAAAAACCAAAACCAACAATCTATATCAGTCATAATACATAACACGGGGCAAGTCATGCCAGAGAACTGGCGATCAAAGTGCAAAAACTCAAAACGATCGATCGGGTCGTTACAGTGGGTTTGTTACAATTATATCTAAGCCACTCCGCGTGCAACTTTGAACGGTCATGGGGGAGCACTTAGTTTGGAAAATTTACCAGTAATGAGAATTTTTTGATATATTCCTTGAGGATTTACCAGGATTACCTCCAGTATGAGAACTAGACTTTGATATTGATTTGCCACCTGACGCACAACCCATATCAATACCCCCCATATCGGATAGCACCAGCAGAGTTGAGAGAGCTAAAGCAATAGTTGCAGGACTTGTTAGATAAGGGTTTTATCAGAATGAGTATATCTCCATGGGGTGCACCAGTATTGTTCATAAAGAAGAAAGACAGATCTCTGAGAAGGTGCATTAACTACAGGCAGTTGAACAAGAAAACAATACGCAATAAATATCCTTTACCTCGTATAGATGATATATTTGACCAGTTACAAGAAGCTGCCTACTTTTCAAAGTTTGACCTTCAGTCTGGTTATCATCAACTTAGAATCAAAGATGAAGATATTTCTAAGACTATTTTCAAAACTCGGTACGAGCACTATGAGTTTCTTGTAATACCTTTCGGGCTGACTAATGCCCCAGCTACATTTATGGATTTAATGAATAGGGTGTTCAAGATGTTTCTGGATAGATTTGTTATCGTATTTATTAATGATATCCTCATATATTCTTGGAGCCATGAAGAACACAAGAATCATCTGAGGATTGTGTTACATACATTGAGAGAACATCAGTTTTATGTTAAGTTCTCAAAGTGTGAATTTTAGCTCAGTAGCATTTCTAGGGCATGTTATATCCAAGGACGGAATTATGGTGGATCCCAAAAAGATAAAAGTTGTATAGAAATGACCCAAACCTACTTCTCCCCTACAGATATTCGTAGCTTTTTAAGCTTGGTAGGATATTACAGGCATTTTGTGTAGGATTTCTCCAGAACAGCAGAGCTACTGACCAAGCTAACATAGAAAAATACATCGTTTTAATGGATAGAGGAATGTGAGAATAGCTTTCAAAAACTCAAAACATGTTTGACAACTGCACCAATATTAGCCTTACCATTAGGATCTGGAGGATTTACAGTATTCTGTGATACCTCAACGGTGGGATTAGGATGTATTCTCATGCAAAATGGTCGCGTTATAGCTTATGCTTTGAGACAATTGAAAAAACACAAGCAAAACTATCCTACACATGATTTGGAGATGGTTGCAGTGGTGTTTGCTCCAAAAATTTGAAGGCACTACCTATATGGTAAAACTTGTTAGATCTATACTGACCATAAGAGTTTGAAGTATATTTTTCAACAGAGAGATCTGAATCTTTTACAGCATCGATAGATGTAGGTACTCAAAGATTATGACTGTTCTATTTTGTATCATCCTGGAAAAGCCAATGTGGTGGCTAATGCATTGAGCAGAAAATCTATGGGAAGTTTGGAAAATATAGCTCTTACAAAGAGACTTTTGGCCAAAGATATTCAAAGACGATAAGGTACATGTATTAGATTTAGTGTCGAAAGGCATTGTTGGCTTGTGTTCAAGATAAGTCTTCATTAGTTGAACGCATTAAGGCCACCGAATATGCGGATGAGCGATTATCAAAATAAAGAGATGAGTCCTTATCTGGTAAAAGCAAGGATATGATTGTTAAAAGTGACAGTGTTCATCGAGTAGGTAGTTTATGTGTAGCAGACGCAGATGGGTTGAGGCATATTATTCTTGAAAAAGCCAATAACTCTAGATACACTATAGATTCTGGGTTCCCAAAAATGTATCATGACCTATAGCAATTTTATTGGTGTGAAGGTATGAAGAAAGATGCTGCTAACTTTGTTTCTAACTATTTGACTTGTTAGCAGGTGGCCGAACATCAGTGACCCGCATGACTACTACAATAAATTGGAATTTAAGAGTGGAAACGGGAAATAATTAATATGGATTTTGTCACCAGGGTACCACGAACCCTTAGAGGTTATGACTCTGTATGGGTGATTGTAGATCGATTGACAAAATCAACACACTTTTTTGCCAGTGAATACTATATACGGTGGAGTGAGGTATGCACAAATATTTATGAATGAAATTGTCTGACTTCATGGACTTCCAGTATCCATCATCTCTGATCGGGGACCACTGTTACTTTACAATTTTGGAAATCTTTCAAAGAAGCTTTGGGTACACGAGTTGATCTTAATACTACAATTTATCCATAGATAGACGGGCAGTTTGAACGTACTATACAGATATTGGAGGATATGTTGAGAGCATGTAGTTTCGAATTTGGAGGTGCTTGGGATACTTATCTACCTTTAGCTAAATTTGCTTACAAGAGTAGTATCCAAATGGCACCATACGATGCATTGTCTAGTGGATATCATTCTCCTATCGGATGGTTTGTTGCTGGTGAGACTAACTTATTGGAACCCGACTTAGTACAAGAAGCTAGTGATAAGGTTCAATTAATCAAGCAGAGATTGATCACAACTCAAAGCAAACACAAGTCATATGTAGATAGGAGAAGAAGAGATTTAGTATTCAAAATTGGGGACAAGGTCTTCCCACGAGTCTCCCCTATGAAAGGTGTGATGTGGTTTGGAAAAAGAGGCAAGTGTAGTCCCAGGTTTATATGACCGTATAAGATACTAGAACGAGTGGGAGCAGAGGCAGACCTAGGATTTAAGCCTTACGGGGGCACCCATTATTTTTAGTTTGCCAATCACCAACAATAAAGTTCGGGTGTAACTCTTTGAAATGACTATGATAATTTATCATCAAAATAAAAACATCAATATTATCAAATACCATTAACTTGATACTAATATAACAAAAGTATATTGTCCACTCATAGTTGAACTCGACGCGTTTTCATATTTTGAAAATGGTCAATAATAGCATCATTACTTATATTTATAAACACTTCCTTCTCAAAGCAGCAAACTAAACAAACATTTAAAAATGCATCACCAACACTACTACGCAATTCATCTTTGATGTACTTCATAGATGAGAATGCTCTTTCCACCGTTGCAGTTGCGACAGGTAAAATTAAAGTCAACTTCACAAGCAAATAAACAAGTGAATAAGTCTCCACAAGATTTGTCTCAACCAATGATTTCGCCAAATCACCAATTACTTTCAAATCGGAGAACCTAGGGTCACCATGTTGCATATGACATATGAAAGTATCAAGTTGGCAACTAAGATCTCGAAGCTTCAATTCACCAAACTCATCGGGATAATGCTTGGCCAATGTCATTACTCTTTCCTTATAAAAATTAGCAAATGAGTTAGCCGGATTCAAGCTAGTCATACCAAGAAGCAGGTTATTACTCACAACATCAAAACGACTATTAAGATCCAGAAGTTGCAAATAAATTGCGGCACAAAAAAGCTCAATACGTAAGTGATGTGAATAAGTAACACTAGAAGGCCTACGCTTCGACTTTCTAGGAATATAGAATTCTTCCATCTTGGGCACCAAAATATCATGTTTTGCACAAAATAAATATACTTCATCCATCAACGGTTCCCATCATTTATCTCTCATTTCTTGCAACCTTTCCTTTGTGATATCAAGAAATACCATGCTATTGACAATATCTTGATCTTTCTTCTGTAATGCGTTGCTCAACTCGTTTGATATTATCAACACTTTCAACATTAAGTGAAGTAAGAAAACAAATTCAAATGTTTTAATTTTACTAGAAAAAGCTTCTGCTTGCAACTTACCATTAACATCACCTTCACATTCAATCACCCCAAGCACATGAACAATAGAAGAAAATAAAATAAAAAAGTTATCCAATGTTTTACAATGTGATCCCCAACGAGTGTCACCTGGCCTTTGAAGCCCACGCTCTTGATTTAATCCTTTCCCACTTTGAACTTCACCACTCTCTAACAATTGCTCCAACAATTCTGCTTGATGATCTCGAAGTTGATCTTTACGCTTAAAAGAAACTCCAATTATATTCAACACGTTAGTAACAATAGCAAAGAAAGTCTCAACCTCCTTGTGTTTTTTAGCAACAGCTACAAGCGTCAATTGTAATTGATGTGCAAAACAATGAACAGAATATACCCATGAAGTTTCTTTCAAAATTCAAGCTTTAAGGCCATTCATCTTTCCCTGCATATTACTAGCCCCATCATAGCCTTGTCCACATATTTTGGATGGACTTAATGAGTGTTTCATTAGCAAAGAAAGTACTGCTTCTTTCAACGAGATGTATCACTAACACGAACAAGACTAATAAATGGCTCGTTCACTTGGCCTTTTTTGTCAACATACCGCAAAGCAAGGGCCATTTGTTCATGGTGTGAAATATCCTTGGACTTATCAACTAATATCCCGAAATAATCTCCATCCAAGTAATCAATTATAGCTTTCACGGTCTCTTGTGCACAAGCTCTCACAATATCCTTTTGAATTTTTGGCGAAGTCATCACATCATTTTTTGGAGCATGTTTTAATATAACTCTATCTACATTTGGAAGCCTATTTCCAAGCCATTCCAAAAGCCCTAGAAAAAGTCCTTTATTTTTTGAAGATTCACTTTCATCGTGACCACGAAAAGACAATCCAAAGTCCAAGAGAAACCTTGCAACATCAATTGAGGCATTTAAACGAATTTGATATTCAGTTTTTTGTTGATCGGATTGCTTTTCAAAGTAACTTGAATTGATTGAGTTTGATTTGACAAGGCTAACATATTGTTGAATCACTTATGGTGGAGCTTACTCACTTCACCAACATGTAGATCAAATCTTTTGGTTGCTTTATTCCAAGCCTTAAAGCCGGTTTTTGTGAAAGAGTCACATGTGCTTCCGTTAACGTAATCATTTTTGAATAAATAATAACATAAACAAAATGCGGCATCTTTCTTCACACTATACTCTAACCATCTAGAATACGAACTTTTAAACCAACCCGAACTAAATTGGCACATTTTCTTTCCAAATAAAGTTTTAGGAAATTTGTGATCGGGTTGGCAGGGCCCTCTTTGGATGTAGTGTCTTCTCACTTCATCTTGTATTCTAGGGCTATATCTATCAATGGGTATTCTCTCTTCGGGGTCGATATTAAGTGATTTCACATCAAACTCTTCTACAAGATGGGAGGAATTGTCTCTAAAACTAGAACTTGGTTGAGGAGAATTAAACCTCTTCAAAAATATGTCCATCTCAATTCACATCAAGAGAACTTCCTACAAAGCAACAATGCCAAGCAAAATAATATTTTTAATATGATTAATCACACTCCTTATTTTATTATAAGTCATAACTATATTATTATTATTTTATTAAAGATAGAAGAATCACTTACCAATTTCTGAAAGATATCCTTGAAATCCAAATACAATTTGGTCTCAAATCATCCACTTCACTGAAAATAATATTTCAAATAGCATTAGCACAAATCTTCAAATACCTATGACATTAATTTATTAAGATAAAAATTAGCACACCAACTAGGTTACTAGCCTCAACAAAATCAAGAAAAATTATAGAAAATTCAGAGATTCAATCAAAATAGAATAGCAAAAAGTGAGAACAAGACACAAATAAGAGGCAAGCAAAACCTTCTAGTTAAGCCCCTTCTCAATCGTATTTTAAAAGGATTTTTTTTAAACCCTAAATTTGAAACTGAAATTTACCATTAGAAAAGTAAAAACAAGATGGAGAATTCCAAGTATAATTTTCAAAATCTTACCCAGAAAAAGATTCGGCAGCTGCTTGATCCCTAAAGAAAGAAACGTGTGATGGTGAAGGATGAAATTTATTTTGGGTTTAGAAGAAAGAACTGATGTCAAAGAGAGAGAAAAGGGAGTAGGCGTTAGAAATTTGTTTTGGGTTTAGAAGAAAGAATCTGATGTCAAAGAGAGAGAAAAGGGAGTAGGTGGAATTAAGATTAAATTAAAGCTCTGACCAAATGAGACCCAATAAAAAAAAAATTTGGACCTGAGTTTCGAACCTAGGTCTTGAAGAAGGCAGCTACTCCAACAAACTAACTCTTCTAACCAATCTTTGTGATTGAGGGTGCCGCACAATATATTTATAGGCGTCCTCCCTGTATTAACTTATATATATACAATATTTTTACCGAGGCCAACGGG
This sequence comes from Nicotiana glauca, assembly GCA_026770625.1. Classification (NCBI taxonomy): domain Eukaryota; kingdom Viridiplantae; phylum Streptophyta; class Magnoliopsida; order Solanales; family Solanaceae; genus Nicotiana; species Nicotiana glauca. The sequence continues at coordinate 85,024 of MU784626.1, forward strand.
TACCCGTGACCCCCCAGCCCATAGTGTAGGTCCGCCCCTGAGTGAGAGCTATGGCTTATCTTTTGGTGCTTCCTCCTGAGTTGTCTTTTATTCATCTAGTTTTCCATATCTCAATGATAAGAAAATATATATCAGACTCATCCCAGGTTCTTGAAAAACCCACTATACCGCTTGATGATAAGTTATCTTACAAAGAGGAGCCGATGTCTATTGTTGATAGGCAAATAATAAAGCTACATTTAAAATAAATTGTGTTCATTAAAGTCTTATAGAGAAATCATACCGTTGAAGAAGCTACTTGGGAAGTAGAAAAAGATATGGAAGTGAAGTATCTCATTTATTTCAGTCTACAGGTACGTACCTGAGTTAAATTTGGGGACCGAATTTCATATGGTGGGGAGGATGTAAGACCCTAATATTTTAAATAAGGACATATTAGACATTTAGAAAATTTTTAAAAAAAATCAAATAAAACAAAAAGAACAAAAAAAAAAGATAAGGATAGAAACAAAAGGGTTGAAGCTCATTAGAAAATAACCTGTAAAGGTTTGAAAAGGGTTAGGGAGAGAAACGAAGCTTTTGGCTTTTGGAGAAAACAAAAAACAAAAGAAGAAGAAGAAGAAGAAGAGGAAGAAGAAGAAGAAGAAGAAGAAGAAGAAGAAGAACAACAACAACAATAACAACAACAACAACAACAACAACAACAACAACAACAAGAAAAAAGGTTTGGACAAAGGCTTTAAGAAGAACTAGGAGTTGAAATTGAAAGTAGTAAAGTTCTCGTTCGATTCAAGAGGTTAACCTTCTTCTTATCAGTTAAATTATTTCACTACACCTATTTGATTTCGTATAGTACAAAAGAATTCAATATTAGTTTATTAATAAATAAATAAATAATTACTATGGACATTAAGGCTAAAAGGATTTGGTTTAAGCATTGATAGGACTAATTTTGGAGGAAACAATTATACAAAATAGTTTGAAATTGATAGATTATGGACTAGTTCTATGATTAAATATAAATCCATAATTTAAGACTCAAACATGAACCCTGATAGTTAGGTATTTTAAATTAGTTATGAATTAGTTTAAACTAGAAAATTGACACGAGATTGATATAATGTGATTATAGATTGATCAGAGTAAGTTATATGGATTATTCGAAGTGAAGTTTTTGTGTCACGTCCCAAACCTAGGGAGGCGTGGCTGACACCCGATGTCGTACTAGCCCGATCGAACCATTTTGTAATGAACCGACCAACCGTTTTGAGAATTTAAGCTCCATTCAGTGGCGTAAGGTCTTGAACAACTTCATAATATGTGTATCGACATGCTTGCATGTGCTTGCATGATTAAATTTAGTTAGCAGATGATTCAAAGTCAAATTGGAAAAAGGAAACTAGTTTTGGAAGCTTAAACGGTGAGAATTTGAACGAAATTGGACTTTTGAGTAAAGAACTTCGGAATAGGGTTTGGGTGATCGCAACAGCTTTGTATGGTGGTTTCGGGCTTAGGAGCGTGCTCGGATTGTGTTGTGGAGGTCCGTAGCTTATTTAGGCTTGAAGTGCCGAAAGTTGAATTTTTGAAGTTTCCAGTTCGATAGTGAAATTTTGATATCGGGGTCAGAATCCAAACCCGAAAGTTGGAATAGCTCTGTAGTGTTGAATGTGACTTGTGTGCAAAATTTAAGGTCAATCAGAAATGGTTTGGTTGGTTTCGGCATCGGTTGTAGGATTCTTGAGATTTCAAGTTCATTAGGCTTGGACTGGAGGATGATTCATGGTTTTAGCATTGTTTGATGTGATTCAAGGGTTGGATTAAGTCTTTACGATATTTTAGGATTGGCTGGTATGTTTGGTTGAGGTCCCGGGGGCCTCGGGTGAGTTTTGGATGCTTAACGAAAGTGAATTTGGACTTAGGAAAAAATCTAAAATTGCTGCTTCTAGTATTTTTGCACCCGCAGGTGCGGCCCGAAGAAGCAAGACAAGAGGTCGCAGGTACGATCTGGAGCTCAAGGGCCAGTGACTGCAGATGCGGCTCAAGGACCGCAGAAGCAGACAGCATCTGCGGAGAATGGAGCGCAGGTTCGGTGGGCGTGGAGTTAATGAAATTTCACAGATGCGGAGCCCAAGATGCAAGTGCGGGACCATAGGTACGGCCCCAGGAACCGCAGATGCAGTAATCGCTGGGAAAATATAGAAATTTCGAGGGTTTGAAGTTCATAACATCAAATTTGATTTTTTATCTCGGGAGAAGGCGATTTTGAGAGGGTTTTGAAGAGGAAATCAGTGGGTAACAATTTCTAACCCTATTTCATTTATATTTCATCAATCTATTGTGTTTTACACATTTAATCTAAGAATTTGAGTGGGAGAATGGGGATTTGGGGGAAATGTTCCCCAATTGAAAATCCGAGTTTTGAGTGAGATTTTGGCATCGGATTTTGGTGATTTTCGTTCAAGTGTGCTCGTGAGTGAATGGGTGTTCATAATACGTAACATTTATCTGAGTTTGAGATGCGGGCCCAAGGAGGAGTTTTTGGGCATCTTTCTATTTTCTTACCTTAGCTTTGATTCCTTTAGCTAAATTTGTTGTTTGTAGTTATATTTACATTATGAAGTTTATTTGATTAGATTCGGGCCACTCGAAGTTGGATACTCGTGGCAAGAGCGTAATTTTGGATTAATTTTGAGCTGGTTCGAGGTAAATATCTTGTCTAACCTTGTGTGGGGGACTTCCCCTGAGGATTTGAGTCTTCAATGTTGATTGTAGTTCGTGTACGCGAGGTGACGAGTGCGTGCTCGGACTTATTTGTGGAAAATTGGCCTTTTAGACTTGTTAGGTCTTTATATTCATTGTGTATGAATGTGTTCTTGACATGACTGAGTTTCCTATTTACTAGTTTCACCTCTATATGCTTAACAGGAATTAATTGTTTCATGATTCACTCTTATTGCCTAATTGACTCCTATTTGATTTAATTAAAGAACGTTGTCTCTCCTATTGTCATGCTATCTTTTCATAGTTGTTTGTCTTATTTGAGAATTATTATTTTTCCTCCTAAAATTTTTTAGTCTTAAGTGGAGCTAAGATCACATTTTCTTAAGTTGAATTGTCGAATATCCTCGAAATTGTCCAACCTTAAAAGGAGATTAGATTACCTATGTCCTTGTTGACTTGCCTATATTTGGGACTACTCGACTCGTGATGATTTCCTCATTGTTGACTTGTATATCGTGGGATCATTGCTACATGTTAGTTTTTTCGTTGTTGAACTGTTCCCTTTGTGCCAGCATTTATTTCTGTGGTTATTCCCTGTGAGCTGGTTCTACCGCTTCCTTGTGATTTACAGTCCTTAAGTTGATTTACTTGTATTATTGTTATTGCTCTGGTTATATGTATTGGGGTGATGTACGAGCTTTCTGTTGTGTTGTAATTGTTGTTCTCTATTGGTTGCGTTGGGTATTTATATTTGGAACTAGGAGACGATATCTCAGTAGATCCCCCTCCATATTTACTTTGAGACTACAAATCAGTATTCTGGTAGATCCCCATGCACGTTTACTTTTGGGACTATGGGATTGCACCCGGTAGATTTCCCTGTACTAAATATTTACTTTGGGACTACGAAACGATATTCCGGTAGATCCCCCTGCATGTTTTACTTTTGGGACTACGAGACTGCACCCGGTAGATTACCTTGTACTGGATATTTACTTTGGGACTACAGATCGGTATTCCGGTAGATCCCCTTGCACATTTACGGTTGGGACTTCGGGATGATATCCTAGTAGATCCCCCTATTGCTATCACTATGCTCTGAGTTGTTGTTTCCAATGATCTTATCCTGGTAGAAATGTATATGTGTTGTCCGTGATATTACTTATACTTGCTAACTGGTATGAACCATTTAGGTCACTTGCACAAGCATACACGTGGCTAAGCACCCTTATGGAATAGGAGGCTCTTGAGATTTCTGAGTATAGACGTACACCTTCGTTATTTGTCTTTCATGTGAGAATGACTCTTTTGGGGCACGTGAGTTGTCAGTATATTCGAAGGTTTTCTATTTAAAAAGATTATATTTGAATGTACTTAATTTTTAATTAACTATTTTGAAATGTCACGGGGTGACTTATATTCGATGAATATTCGTAGAAAAGATTATATTCGAAAAACATCATTTTGAAAATAACTCTTTTGAAAAGAACACTTATTTGAAAGAAGTACATTTCGAACAATTTTTATAACTTGATAGGTTTGACAATTGGATTAACACTTACTGGTTAAGACTTAAGGTGAAAACTATCGGGGTTGTTGAGTTATAACTTGTCTTTACTGTATTTGGGATTTCAGATTTGGGTTGTATTCTTGCTTTCCTTTCCGTGTTTTCCTCATGGTGTTTCCGCTGAGTACTTGTTGTTTCCTTGTATTATTGCAATTACTATATCGTTAGCCGTATCGCGTAGTCTATATACAAATATCATGGTCTATTTATTATACCAATATGTGTCTTGCATGTTCCTCGTCACTACTCCATCGAGGTTAGTCTTGATACTTACTGGGCACCGTCGTGGTGTACTCATACTATACTTCTGCACATTTTTGTTGTACAGATCCAGGTATTGTTCGCTAGTAGCTGTGCGGATTCTTGTCGAGGAGACTCAAAGTAGCCCTGTTGCTGCGTTCGCAGGCTTCAGAGTCGCCTTCCTATTTTATATTCACGCTGTAGCACTTATTTCCATACAATTGTGTTTAGAAGTTGTAGTGAAACTTTGTAGAGCTTATGACTTGTACTATCGGGTTTTGGGAATATGGTCATTGTGTAAAAGGTTCATTCCAGAAGAATTTTAGACGTTATTATTTATTGATATTATTCCGCAATTATTAGGCATACCTAGTCCTTAAGACTAGGTGCCATCACGAAACCCAACGGAAGAGAAATTGGGTCGTGACATTTTTTATATAACTATCATAGGTCAACATGGCCACAACTCGTAATGTATAACTATAAGTGAGCCACAACTTGTAATGTACAACTATAAGTTGGTAAATACTGTATTAATAAACTATCATTCTTAAAACATGAATTCACATGGGTCTTCAAGGCCGTTGACATACTATACAAAATGAACCTAGGTGTACAAAGCCTCTAAGATCATTTGACATCAAATGGAACAGGGTACCGGCCTACCCATAAGTCTGTAGCAAAACTCTGACACGGTAACTCCTAGACTCGGCTGCACTCCGAATGAGGTGGAGTCTTACAGATCCTTCGCTGAATACTAAACCCGTCCACTATGAGGGCTTGTCAAACTGATTATCTATACCTGCAGGCATGAATGCAACGTCTCTAACAAAAGGATGTCAGTACGAATAATGTACCGAGTATATAGCAATAAGTCAACATTAATTAAAGACATATAAGATTCAACTTGAATCTCTGAAGTACCACCGTATATGTATACTTATTATACTTATATATATTCAATGCTTCTCTTTGAGACCATTATCCATATCTTATGATGCATGGCTGCCCAACTGATCAGTGGTAACTGCTCGACCGGTCTTCACACAGTGGTAAATGCATGACTGTCCGACTGGCCGTAGCTCAATGGTAAATGTGTAACTGCGCAACTGACCGTAGCTCGATGGTAAATACATGATTGCCCGACCAATCGTAGCTCAATAGTAAATATGTAACTGCCCAACCGGCCGTAGCTTAGTGGTAAGTTCATGACTACCTGACCGGCCGTAGCTTGGTGGCAAATGAATATGCACGACTGCCCAACCGGTGGTAAATAATGATACATAACTGCCCAAACGGTGGTAAATAATGATATATAACTGCCCAACCAGTGGTAACTGCCTGACCGACCGTAGCACACTGGTAAATACATGAATATGCATTTATCACTATATTATAAATATTAACATCTTTATCATATACCTCAATAGAGAATTAGGAATATACTTAGACATGCTTGAATATTACTTTATGGGAATGAATAACATAGACATCCTTAACTGCTAAGAGTAGAACCACTTATGGAATAACATTATATTTACGTATCGTTACTTAGACCATGCCGAAAGAAGAAAGGATTAGCCTTAACATATCTGAGATGGTTCTCTTAACAATCCCTCTAATACACGTCTTTACGACAGAACACATAATGGCGAATCGAGTAGGGAAAAATCCGTATGATATTCTTGAAAAAGATTATACTGTACTCCCTTAAAATTTGCAATCCACGCTGCACCTTGTAGGAGTTCATAAGAATTCCTTTGAGAATCCATCCATTCTAGCGAGCTTTTCATAAGAATTCCTTTGAGAATTTCTATCCCTGAATGAATTCCATCGCTTACTACATGTAGTCATAAGCCTCAATTTTGTGGTTTTGAGAGGCCTTTTATATAAGTGGGTGTGGGCCCCACACTTGAATAATGACTAAGCCACAAGAAGAATTCTCTTAATTCCACCTTATAACATAACATCCTTGGTCACATTTAGGCTTGATTAACTTCACACATGCTGCCATGTTAAGGAGATTAATTGAACTTATCCAAATAAACTAATTAATTAGTTAATCTTTCACTAAAATTATTAATTATCTAATTATCCACATAATTAAGAATTATCTTAAACTATTTAAAATACTACTCATTTTTAACATACTTTATACACCTCACTATCATGGCCATGTGATACCTTGTATGACACTAGTTCATAAATACCGAGTATTGTAGCTCGAACCGTATTTTATCTCAAAACGACAAACTTCAACGAAACACATTTTTTCCCAACTCATTTACCCTATGACCTTCACGACACATGTTTATCACTTGTTATAAATAACACAAATAATTATAACCACAAAATTAGTCTTATCCTTGAACCTATGTCAATTATCTTACGACAAACCCAACATACAAAATTACAAGATGTAACAGTTTAGTATCTCGATACGAGTACTATGAGTAGTAATCTTACCGCAACTTGTATTTTTATAACCTGCATGGTTTTGTACATGATTTTGGGAATAGTATTTGTTACTGAATCATAGGTCATCCTAAGTAGGTTGGATTTTTGGAGATAGGATCTTGAGTCTAAGGCTTTCAAGTTGAGCAGGACGAAGAGGAAATACCTGGAGTGTAAGTTTAGCTCTGAGCTAGGGGAAGTGGACGTGGATGTGATGCTTGAGTCACAGGTCATCCCAAGTAGAGGCGGCTTCAAGTACCTTGGGTCGGTTATCTAGGGGGGAGGGGAGATCAATGAGGATGTTACACATCGTTTGGTGTAGGATGGATGAAGTGGAGGTTAACATCTGGAGTTTTGTATGATAAGAGACTGCCGTCGTTACTCAAAGGTAAGTTCTATAAAGCGGTTGTTAGACCGGCCATGATGTATGGGGCTGAGTATTGGCCTGTAAAGAACTCACATATCCAGAAGATGTAAGTAGCGGAAATGAGGATGTTGAGGTGGATATGCGGGCACACTAGAATGGATAAGATTAGGTATGATGATATTCGGGAGAAAGTGCATGTGGCTCCCATTGATGATAAGATGCGGGAAGCGAGACTCAGATGGTTTGGGCATGTTTAGAGGAGAAGCCCATATGCGCCGGTTAGAAGATGTGAGCAGTTGGTTGTGGAGGGCATGAGAAGAGGTAGATGGTGACCTAAAAAGTATTGGGGAGAGGTGATCAGACAGGATATAGCGAGGTTTTAGATTTCCGAGGGCATGATACTGGATATGGAGATGTGGAGGTCGAGTATTAGGGTTATAGGTTATGAGGTAGTTTGAGTCTTTCCTTATTTTGTACCATTGCGAGACCAGTCTGGTAGGGGTTTTGTCTATGATAATTAGTGGCAATGTTGTGTCTTACTTTTTTACTTTTTTGCACAGGAACTATTTACGAGCTATCATTTTTGCTTTGCATCTTTTTTCTGAATTTCATGTTGTTCCTATTTTTCATATGATTTCTTTGCTGATACTAATATTGTCTCCTTTTTGTCTTTTTTTAGCCGAGGGTATTTCGGAAACAGCCTCTCTAGCCCTTCGGGGTAGGGGTAAGGTCTGCGTAAACATTACCCTCCCCAGACCCATTAGTGGAATTTTACTGGGTTGTTATTGTATTTGTTACCGAATGTTTGAAATTGCATGTGGGATAAGTCCTTTACTTGATATGGTACTGAATAGTTTACTCGAGATGTTTACAATTATGTAAGATGTTCTCACTATTACTAGACATGTTTACTGACATTTGAGATATGATTACTGTTACTGAAACGGGATTACATGATTTGATAAAAATTGAAATGTGCTGTACTATTTTGAAAATGCGTTCGTATGAATATCTACCGTTTACAAAGAAAAGTATAAATACGAGGAGACTTTGAAGGATCCGATAGCTAATAGTGGGTTCGTTAGACCTGCTGCACCTTGTATTTATCGATTATTGAGTACAGTTATAGCCCTCGCTAGTGGGAAGGTAGAACTAGCATACAGTTATAATTTTACCTCGAGTAGTGACCTACAATTATATTTGACTCCTTTTACGAAGGGTTCCATACAATGATACAGATTGCACAATCCTTTCTTGGAAACCTCCCAAACATAAAGATTTGCTATGACACAACGTTTATCTAGTTTATTACCGATTTATTAAATTGATTTCTGTTACAGGAAACACACGAATAAACTGATTATACTTACTGTTTAGAAAGGGCATTCTTATGATCTTTTCGGTTTGATATACTAGCATGTTTTCTGACTTGTCCCCAATTAAAAACGGTTATGGTTAAGTATTATTACTCACTCAGCTAGCGACTCACTCTATGCTATTTTTTTTAACTAAGATAGCAGTTGATGCAGACGAGAATTTCGTTAATTAGAGCACACAAATTGACAGTTCTTGGTGAGCCCCATATTTGTTCGCATTGGCAAGGAGTTTTAATTAATTATCATGATCTTTTCTTTGAACTCATAGAGTCGCTCCATAGTTATACTTTCACTTTCATGAGTATTCTTTCATTATTATAGATTTTATGTTGAGTATTGCACTTTCTTATCAAGATTGGAGATAAATTAGTATTTTAGCTGTTAGTGGATGGATTATTAATCTTCGAGATTTGTTTTGGTTAATTGATAAGGTTATTGTTGTTTGGATTGATATTAGGATGTTTGGTTATGGACTTTAAGATACAAAAGTTTTTGGATAGTCTAAAAACAGGAAAAACTCTGTCCGATTTTCTGTAAAATACCAAGGAGGCTTACTTGGAGGCACTAGCTTCTAAGTAAGCCGGCCATGATCCTAAATTGAGTCGTGACAAAGTATGATATCAGAGCTACTCCGCGTGCAACCTTAACCGATGGTGGGGCAAACTTCAGCGAGGACACTGAGTCCCTAAGGGGGTGTATGTGGCACCCTAGGCAAATCCCACACGGGAGAGATGCTTCGCACATAAGTAGACATGACTTAGACTCTAATGACGCGTTTTAAAGTTGTGCGGGCCTAGACTCAACATATAAATAGAATAGTTTTCAATTCATTATGTACATCTGTTTGAAATTGAATAATATATCAATCTCTCTATACTTATCTTTGGTTTATTTGTCTTTATTTTATAACACATGCATTTTTGCCAATTTCGCCTACTTCTGTTGTAATAAATGGATTGAAAGTTACTCCATATTTTTGCACCTTTGTTCTTGGAGCAATTGCTTGTCAATTCCGAATTAGTATATGACTATAACATTTCCCATCCTTATTGCAATCGTTCAAATATGTTCATTATCTCCTTGACATAATTCCAGCCAAAGAAGACGTAAGGTTATTAGGGTTCCAAAAATTTAATGGACTTTTATTTAAATATATTGATAGTATAAAAGTATAATTTAAATAGATATTGCATGTCGTTATATTTTTCAATTATCATTTTTGTTATAAAAAAAAATTATACTGTGTAGTGGTGTAGGTCCAACGTGATTTGATGGTGTTAAAATAACTAGATCATGCACATAGATCGCACTTCGAAGTTACTGATTAAGCCAACTAAACTAGAATAAAAAAGGTATTGTGACCAAAAATCATAGCTTCAGCTGTTAGTTGTTACCAGAGACACGGACCTATGTGTTGAAGAGTGAGGTCATTAGACCCTGTAAGTTTCGGGCAGAACTATATGGACCTATGTGTTATAGTGAGAGGTTACCGTACCCCGTAGGCTTTGGCAGAAATTTTGTTTATGTATATATATATACCTTGAAAATGGTTAATTTAAAGCACTTGATATCCTGAGCATTAAAAACTTTTAGTGAGCACTGATTGAGCAGAATAATGTGCTCTCGTCACGTAAAAATCCTGAATGTGGCTGGTACCATTGTCCACTGGTTATGCAGGTTTTCTCTTTGATTATACTCCCACATTTTGTATTATTAATATAATTAATAAAAGAAAGAAAAAAGTAAAATATTTATTTTGTATTGAATTATCCTAAGTGGGCGTTTGGACATAAAAATTATAAAATTTTAAAATAAAGTGATTTTTTTTTCAAGTAAAAATGGTATTTAAAATTAGAGTTGTGTTTGAACACGAATACAATTTTGGATTACTTTTTAATTTTTTTGAATAATCTGAAATGAAAATTTGAAAAAATAGTTTTTGAAGTTTTTTAAATTTTTGAAAAATTTCGAAATTCATCTTAATGAAAATTAAAAATTTTATGAATAAAAACTGATTCCGAAAATAAGTAAAAATAAAATTGTGTCTCGACTAGTTATATTTTTGACAGAATGTAAACGACATGGTAGTATTTTTAAATATTTTTCTAGGCATGGATAATTATCAAAATTAAAGGTTCTGTTTATTAATGTCATGGAAGTGAAGAGGCATCGTCATATTTTTTTCCGACGTGTCATAATTTTTTTTTCATTCATTTAAAAACTTTTTCTATGTAAAAGAAAATTAAGAATAATCGCTTTCTCCCTCAATTCCGTACTAGAGCCACCCAATTGAAGACCATCAAACTCTTGATTGGATGGTAATTAAATAGTAATCGTGGACCAACCACAACTACGACCATACCAAACAAAAATTAAAAAAAAAATTAACGAACTACCCAACATACATTAATCAAATTCCCAACATTTTCACTCCCAAAAATAGTTCTAATACGTGCTAAAAGTAATTTTTCTTCTTCTTGAATTTCATAAGTATTTAGTTATATACTTCCTCCGTTCACTTTTAGTTGTCATGTTTCACTTTTCGAAAGTCAAGACTACATAAACTTTGACCAACATTTTAACATGTATTTATTACTCAAATTGATATGAGAAAAATTACAAACTATAGTACTTTGTGTATAGTTTTCTAATATCTAAATTTTAATTTAAAAATATTAAGAAAATCAAATACAATTTAGCATTAAAACTTAATCAAATTAACTATCGAAAAGCAAAACATAACAAGTAAAAGTAGATTGAGGGAATAAGAAATAATAGTAATCGTGGACCAACCTAACAACGTATACTATTAAAAATTGTGATGTTTCCACCCTTAATATACCAAATTTGAGTCATGAAAATTAAAAAAATTATACTACTCAGTCTGTCCTGATTTATGCAGCAGTCATACTTAGTGTGATTTTGATTTTGAACTCGGACATAAATTCTTTAAAATTATAATAAAATTTATATATTTAAAAAATATTATGATCGAAGATAACTTTATTTGACTCCAAAATTCAAATATTACCGCACGAATCCAAATTAATTAAATGCTAAATTGCTAATACAAATACTCCACCAAACACCATTGAAAAACCAAAAGAAAAAAAAAAAAAAAAGAACGACATACCAAACAAAATAACCGAAGCGCCAAACATCAGTTAATCAAATTCCAATATTTTTATTCCCAAAAAGGAAAATAAAGGATAGGGATATTTCTCTTTGGCTCTACCTCCTCCACTCTCTAATAGCTGTCCCTCATCATCCACAACTTCCTTCTCTTCATGCGAAGCTGAATTGAGCTCCAGTTTCTCCTTCACTTCGGGAGCATTTTTTCCATGGCGAAAACCCTAATTTCATCTCCGTCGTTCATCGGAACTCCTTTGCCGTCGTTCTCTCGCCATGTCTTCCACCGGCGAAGGCTTATTTCTACTAGAGTGAAATTCAGCTTCCATGAGCTTCCTCCGATTCAATCTCTTCACTCTTCGGTTGATTTCAACGCTGTTATTAGTCGAGCCGAAGGACTTCTCTATACTTTAGCTGATGCCGCTGTGGCTGCTGATCCTGGTGTTGCTTCCGATGCCACTGCCGTTACTCCTCAGAAAGCCGGTGGTTGGTTCGCTTTCATTTCCGACGCTATGGAAGTCGTTTTGAAGGTCGTTTTCGGTTTTACCTAACATAGATTCAAGCTAATTCTGATCATTGTTACATTTTTTTAGTAATTTGTTTCCTGGAAATATTCCGAATAACGATTTCACTTGTTGCGTTATGTATTTATGTCATGTTTATATAGTTTTCAAAGCTTAGGTCATACTAGTATTAGATTGGCATCATTTTTCCTAGTTTTGACTTAATTATAATTTTATCAATTACTTTATAGGCATAATTGTTGTTTATGTTTATAGTTATTACTCCTTTTTACTTTTCTTATGATGACGTTGTTCAGGCCAACTTGCGCCCAGCTCAAGTATTCCACCGTGTCCTTTGCAGTTAAAGTCGTAGCAAAACCTCAGCGCTAATTCTTTTAACTTATTTTTGCTTTTAGCCTTTGATAACATTGGAAGGGAACTATACTTAATTTTGGAATTTCTCTATCTATTGGAAGACTTTATTAGCTCTTGTCATTTTTCCTGTTGACACAAGTCGATAAGCAGATTTTCCCTCAAACAACCAGATTTTAGCTTCTGCCCTTGCCCTTCCTCCCAAAAAAGCTAGGAAATTAAAGGAAACAGAAGAAATATTATATAGGACAACAGGTTGGTTGTCTTCTCTACATGGCGAAGTACATGTACTGCAGCTTATTTTGTTTCAGCTTTAGATAGACTGTTTTTAGGTTTTCGTTTTAGAGAGATCGTCTTCTTGCGATACTGGTACTATGATGCCCTCACGTACTCTATATTCACATCATTCACTTTGCTCTTTTCAGGTAATGAAGGATGGACTGGCAGCTGTTCATGTGCCTTATTCTTATGGATTTGCAATCATATTGCTTACTGTCCTGGTTAAAGCTGTCACTTTCCCTTTGACAAAGCAACAGGTGAGCCTGTGCTTCATCTAGACCTGGAAATGTTTTAGAGCTGGTCTGGTATTTCAGGTCTTGCCACTTAGTTACATCTGTCTAGTATAATGAATAGTGCAATGGGGATGAGAGCTTGAATTTAGAGAATTGATCCTTTTGTCGAATTCAAGAGGAGTCCCCTGCTCCTTTGTTTCTCGTTAATCTTTGAATCTGCACTGCAATTGAGTTGTTGCTGATGTATGATATTATATCATTTGAAAGGTTGAATCAACACTAGCAATGCAAAATCTCCAACCAAAGATCAAAGCTATTCAGCAAAGATATGCTGGAAATCAGGTGAGTTCAAATTCTTGTCGATTGACATCTTCTGTTTCAGCAAAGATATGCTCTTCAGGACTGTATAACCTTCTATAACTTGAGCTTTGTATTAAAGATTCTTTGGTACTTAGTACTGTGAAAAGGAGTGAAGTATGAGCAAATTGACACTGTAACCGTTACAACTTGTTTGTTAGATTTTTTTTTTTTACAACTTATTTGTTAGATTTCAGCTTAATTTGGTAAGTTTAGAGCTTTTTCTTTTCTGAGAGTTCTTATGGCTATAGCATTGCTTTACTTATCAAATGAAAGAAATTGCTTGTGGTGATGAAAAACTCATTCAATAAAGGAAGGGTATTTCTAATGTCGTGAAGCTATAGCTATAGAATTATGATTAATGTTCTGCCCTTTTCATAATGAGTCCAGCAAACAGAACTTACATCTATAATATATTTTTATTTTTTCAGGAAAGAATCCAACTCGAGACTTCGCGTTTATATAAGCAGGCAGGGGTCAATCCTCTTGCTGGTAATTCTTGATTCTAGCTGTCAGCTCTCTATCTTCTAATTATGCTTCCAGTTGCTATTTCTGTTTATCTTCTTAGTTGGTTTAAAGCATTGGGCATATATGTTGAGAGGAACTCACCATGACTTTGCTCTCCAGCTAGTGGTGAATCGTAAATCATATCTCATGGAAGTGAATTGATAGCCATTTATTCAGTTAAAGAATTACATATCTGCTCATTCATATTCTCTTCCTCGATGGTCTAGGTTTTAATTTTTAGTTCTAGTGCATCCTGAACTGGGTTGCCCCGTGACATATTTCCATCCAAAATTTGTTCGAACTGGATTTCAGTTCTATTCCTTTTCAATCTTTGATGTCTATGGCATCTGTAAGTTTGTTCCTCATCCGTAGCACTCACTTGATCAACTTCCTTTTTTTTTTCTTGGATATGTATGAAATTTTAATCCATTGAAGGGCACAACATATATGGTGTACAAAAACTCAGTTCCCACTTATAGATGTAGGGAACTGAGGAAAGTCTTCGTGATATACATTTCGCATGTTACACCAAAAAGCCAAAAGTACAAACGTTAGTATTTGAGACTATTTACAGACACAACATTGTCCTAATAAAATCTTTGATGCTCTCTAGCCATAGTACCCAAAAATACTTGCTGGAATGGTGAATCAACATTTTCGTGTCCTCCTCCAGTTTTTCTCCCTGGCCATTGCAGCACTCACTCCATCAACTAATAATGCTTCTCTCAGTGAAGGAAGAATTTTGAGATAGTGAATTGATTCGATCTAAGTGCAACGTTTGACTTACTTTTTGCAATGGTTGGAGAAGCATAGCTGATCACAAACGCCAAAACAGTTCCAAAATGCCAGAGAACACTGTCTATGACCTTAAATTTGCTTTTTAATAGTTTGATTGATATTTACTTCGAATAATGTGATTCATCTCGTGTTTAACTTCAAACTATAAAAATCAGCTTTAAGCTATAGTCAACCTCCTCTTTCCTGTGTATCCTAGCGATATTCCTTTGAGGCCATGAGTTGTAAAACAAGAAAGGGTTCCCAACTACTAAACAGCCTGGGTAAGTTTTCAGGGGCATTATCCTATGAGCTGTCTGGCCAATAGCTGCACTGAAGTGGTTATAAATGGCATCAGAGGTTTCAACTTTTTGCCCGAGGGTTTAAATCTTATGTGATACCTATTAAAAAGAAGTCTTATGTGAATACCACAATTCTAAAATACATGATGAGTTGAAAGATACACTCAATTACTATGCTTTTTAGTTGTGTCATGCGACGGAGAGTCACTTGAGGTAAGGTATGCTGTCAAATATGCATTGACTTGAAGATTAACTACATCATTAAAAGACAGGTTGTAGCATAAATAAACCTCAATAAGGTTAATGGATTCATAAGTTTAACCCACTACAATTAGTTTGGCATATGCAAATTGTAGCACATCCACTTACTGCAGATTTCAGTGCCAGTTACTAAGTGACCATGCCATAAAGTATAATGAGTGCTTTGAGCTTCTGTATGGTTTGGATGTACATTTCGTTCCATGTTAAGTTTAGCTTCCAGGTAAAGAATATTGGAAGTTCTTGTACTTCCATTGTGGTTTATCTATTTATTTATTTTGTGGTTGTGGCTACACGATAACAGGATGTTTCCCAACTTTGGCTACTATACCAGTTTGGATTGGTCTCTATCAAGCTCTCTCTAATGTGGCAAATGAGGTATAGAAGAAGTTAATATTATCGTATGTTCTTTTTCATTGATTTAAATAATGAGTTTATTTACTTTTTTTCCTTTCTGAAAAGGGATTGCTGACTGAAGGTTTCTTTTGGATTCCTTCTTTGGGAGGACCGACTACTATAGCTGCTCGACAGAGTGGATCTGGAGTTTCTTGGCTATTCCCGTTTGTGGTCAGTGTCATAACCTAATTACACATTTTTTATCTCATGGTTAAAATTAATTCTGAGTTATCTTCCTAATCGCAAAAAGGGTGGAGCAATTGCCCCCTTTTCATCTCACCCAATTGATTTTCTTTGAACGCTTGTGCCCAAAAGATAAATCTGCTAGTAATACTGAGTAAGTTTTAGTACGACTGCGTACATAAAAAGCTGTTGACTTTTTCAGGATGGGCATCCGCCTTTGGGTTGGCATGACACAGTGGCTTACCTTATTTTGCCTGTCTTGCTAATTGTTTCGCAATATGTTTCAATGGAGATAATGAAACCTCCCCAAGTACGAACTTGAGTTTATGTTTCAGCTTATTTCCTTTCGTTCTTAATATTTGAGTGCTTCTGTCATGTTATATTGAAATCCTTGAAATCTCTTCATAGACAGATGATCCAACTCAAAAGAACACGCTTCTGGTTTTCAAGTTCCTCCCACTAATGATTGGCTATTTCTCTTTGTCTGTTCCTTCAGGGTTAACAATTTACTGGTGAGCTCTTAGTTAAAGTAATTACATTTTATTATCTCTGATATAGAATTATGGTATTGCTCTTAAACAAATATAGGATCCAGTAAACATCCCGGTGTGAATTATCTTTTTTTTTTTTAAAGACAACTATGTAAATCTGCACATCTTGATTAACAAACTACATAAATCTGCATATAAATATAGTGAAACCTGCCATTCACTTGTTTCCAGTGATCATATCACTGTGAATGAGGGGAGAGGATAAAGAAATTTAGTTGCAGCCTTTATGCACCAATATGTATCCTCAGACTGTCTGGGCTCTTTCAAACTTTCCGGTTAAAAGACATGTCAAGCAATTTCTCAATATCTCTTCTGTTTGCTTTCCTTTTAAGTTCTTTCTTGTCGCTGGGGCAACAACTGACAAGTTACCATGCTTCCTCTTCTTATCTTTCTTAACTCAAAACTAGATTTGTGTTTCAGATTTTTCATCAATTAAACAAGATGGTTCTTAACTTGCACCTTTTATGTTGAATTTCAAGGTTCACAAATAATGTGCTGACCACGGCACAGCAAGTATGGTTGCGTAAGTTGGGTGGTGCAAAGCCTGCTGTGAGTGGAGATGCTAGTGGGATCATCAGCGCTGGACGTGCAAAGAGAACTACCTCTCAGTCCGAGCAAGCTGGAGAGAGGTGTGTATAATATTTAAAAGTTACTCAACTTGTAAAACGCCTGTCTAGCTAACAACAAAGTTTATGGGGACAGATTCAGGCAGCTAAAAGAAGATGAAAAGAAGAAAAAGTCGACCAGGGCACTCCCTACAGATAAGGTTGAACTATCAGCCTCTACATCTGATTCCGAGGACGAAGCAGATGATGAGACCAAGCCCAAGGTAAACATCGAAGTATTCTTTTTGCATTTGATCCCGACTGTCAAGTTCATCTGAGACATGTTTGTATCATTTTAGTTGTTAGTCAGCCGATGAGTAGGAAGCCAAGGACAGTAAAAGACTTGGAAGGCCTCAGGCCTAGTAAGGCACGATGATTTATTGCATTATAGAAGTTTTCTATCTGGAAGTACAATCCTTCCTTTTTCATTTATCGTGCAAGCCGGTCTTCCATGTAATAAAGACATGAATTTGTATTCCTCTGCCTGCGCTTCGTCATGGTCGGTAATCATGGTATCTAGATGCACAGCTACGCTACTCATGAACCCCCCATTATGCCCGACAAGCCAAAGAACAGTTGTGTGAGAGATAGATGAAATACTAGTCAATAAAAATGAACAAATGAAAGAGGGAGATTCACATTGTGAGTGTTGGAAAGGATCACATTTTTTTTTCTTATCACCTCTCCAGTTGATCTTCTTTTGTTGTTTTAGCAAGCTGGACTACATTGTTTGAGCTCGGAAATGACATATATTGGCAGAAAATGTCATTACAAACCCTTATGCAAACACTATTAGACAAGAGTTGCATTGTGATGATAACATAGAATTGTTTTTAGGGTTTAGGGTTTCGTCGGGGTGCTCTAGCATTCCGAGACACCGCGGTTATAAAAAAAGAACATAGATTTGTTTTTGTATCTTGTTGCTGTCTGAAAATAGATTTTTCTCCATTTAGGTGGCTTGACTCCTCTAATTTTTTTTATTTTTTATTCTATAATCGTGGTGTCCTGTCCATTTTGCGCTTACCTCGACTCCTCTAATCATTAAAACCAGTAATTCTGCTTTTCAGTAAATTGAAGTGCATGAAGACACATCTGCTCTTGATTTTTGGTCTAATAATGTATTCCATTATACATGCCATTTTCA
Organism: Nicotiana glauca; assembly: GCA_026770625.1. Classification (NCBI taxonomy): domain Eukaryota; kingdom Viridiplantae; phylum Streptophyta; class Magnoliopsida; order Solanales; family Solanaceae; genus Nicotiana; species Nicotiana glauca. The sequence goes on from MU784626.1 coordinate 103,342, forward strand.
GTGTTTCCCTATAAATTTCTGACTATTTTTGGTACTATGTTTGCTCGAGGGAAGCGGTTGAGGAAAGAACAATCTGAAAACTCTATGCCTCTGGTGTTCTACATAATTTCTTTTCTATGTATCTTATGCAAGGAGAGTACTTAAAAATGCATTTCTTTATCAATAATCTTGAGCAAAAACTCATAATGATTGGTTATGCAATCAAGCTGTAAGGTTTATGGATTTCACTCAGAGACTAGAGATATATGCATGCACAATTCTAGGCTCATGGATACTTAAGTTTCTCTGAGACGATTCAAAACTTGATTGTTTCAGTTCAAAGAAGAGGGAAAAGATTAACTTCTTTGTACCCCGAAAATGAATTGTTTTATTTGATGCTGCTTGGTGAACTATTAATTTTCTGTTGGAAGACATTGTTCTGAGTGTGAGCTTATAGACTTGATAAATTATTGACTGCAGGATGAAGAAGTTCTAGAAGAGGCTTATGCTTCTAGCAGTAGTAAAGAAGTTCCAAATTACTCGGGGCCAAGGAAGAGTAAAAGATCAAAAAGGAAGCGTGCAGTATAAAGTGGTAAACCAATTCTTTAGCTGTGAGTTTAACTTGTATATTTTGACAAATCTTGTATCTTAGTCAGTTGTATAGTGGCCATTTTCATGCCGGTCATCTATTTAAGGGCTATTTGCCTAAATATGAGAACATGATAGGTATGCAAAAGGTGAATTCACGTGCTTTCAAGTTTAAGCACCAGCTTAGCTAGCAAAAGCTAAATCTACAATATTCCTTTCATGAGTAGCATGTGAGTTTTCTTGTATCAATTCTCGTACAAACAATAACCATAGCTTCAGCCGACAATAAGTGTGTTAGATGAGAGGTTTATCAAAGTCCGCAGTATGACGATGAGACTATAGAATCTTAAGCAACGGGCCAAAGTTTTCCTCCATTCCTCATTAGTTACCATAATCTTCACCCTGGCCTCTGCATCAATGATGCCTGCATATGGAAGTTAATTTCTTTGCTTACAAGATTAGTCTGTTTTCATAGTAGCTTGGGTTCGAGTTCGTCTTCATAAATGAGCTTCGGTTTGAGTACCAGATTATTAAAAAAATTCTTTCATTTTGTTGATATTTGAAAATGCCCTGTAGAATTAAATAACCTTTTCAAAATTTATGGAGTGAATTAAATTTGATAGTTATGAATTGATAATATTATTAGCAGTGAGCACATTAGAATTTGAGCAGCAAGCACTTTAGACTAGATGAGCATTACTCTTCTGATCACATAGTTGGTGAAGGATACTGAAATTCCAATCTCAAAGATATCCCAGAGTTTGTACAAACACAATGGCCTAAATATAAAATCTTCTAACTACTTATTACACATATTCTAACCTCCAACTCTAAACAAATTTTATGTTCTCGTACGACTAGCTCGTTCTTCTGGTCATGGCCTTGATGGTGCGGGATGATTGCTAGCTGGGTTGGGCCCAGTGATGGTTTATGGACTTGTGTTTGCCTGCTCCACAACAGTTTGATTAGAGACTACCTGCATAAACTATAGCAGAAGAGCAACGACATACTTTAGTTGGCAACTTATCTTGTATATTTGATAAATCTGCTTCTTAGTCAGTGTATAGTGGCCATTTTCATGCCGGTCGGCTATTTGAGGACTATTTGCTAAATGAAGAAACCCTGATGAGTTGGAAAATAATATCGGATTTATTCAGGCTCTTTCAAGTGTAACCACTAGCTTAGCTAAGAAAAGCTGAATTTTACTGTATTCTTTAATATGTAGCATGTGGGCTTTGTTGGGTACAAATAGTAACCACGACTTGAGCTTGCACTAGTGCGTTCTGATGAGAGGACGAATCAAAGTTTGCAGTAAGGCGGTGGCACCACAGAATTTTAAGCTGCTGGCCCAAGATTTCCTCAATTTGCCTCATTAGTCATTACCATAATGTTCATCCTTACCTCTGCATTACTGATGCTAGCACGTTCTTTTGTGACCTACAAGATTAGTTTGCTTTCCTAGGAGCTTGAGCTTGAGTTGGTTTTCAATAAATGAGCTTCAATTTCACTACCAGCTTACTCAAAACTGTCTTGATCTTGTTGAGATGTGAAAATGACCTATGGGATTTTTACTTCTTAAGTTATTATTAAACTAGATTTTGATTGTGGTAAATTGATAACATTATTTGCAGTCAAGTATATTAGGAATGAAGTAGTAAGGTCTTTAGATTAGATAAACACCACTCTTCTGGACCGTTTAGTAAATAAAGGAGAATGCAGTTCCAACCCCAAAGGATATCCCACTGTTTGTATAAATGCAATAGCCTAAAGATGAAATCGTCTAAGTACTACATATGTCTAACCTCCAATTCTGAAATTGTGGTCGCATACGGCTAGCTCATTCTTCTGTTCATGGCTTGATGGTGGACGATGATTTCCTGTTGGGTTTGGCCCTTGATGGTGGACGATGATTTCCAGTTGGGTTTGGCCCAGATGGTGGTTTATAAATCTTCCCATACTTGCCCTGCTTCAGAATAGTTTGATTGGAGACATGTATAAAAACACTGGGGAATAGAAACTCCATATTACGAGACTTACCAAATTAGCAAGAATGTGTCCTCTTGCTGATCTCAAGGTGTTGAACAGTGAACTTTGATTGGACTTAACTGCGATGAAGAAGCTAGAGTTTAGATCCATTGATATACTTGTATACTAAAATCATGTAACTGCTTTATGTAGGAAATGCTGGAGCTCAAGAAAATAGATAAAACACGATTTGCTTCAGCTGTTATATCATGAAAGAAGAAAATAGTGCATGACATTCATTCATTAGTCCCATTAGTAGTGAAGAGTAGTAACTTACCTGCTTTTATAGCTTGAGCTGTGGGGATGAAGTTATAATCATGTTGACATGCTGCCCATATTGTCCACATGAGGAGAAGATAGAGAAGGAGCTCTGTTCTCTTCATCTTCAGCATTGGAAAGTTGAAGGTGTGGGTGAGTAGAATGTGAACTTATAAGTGGGAAATCATTTCCAATATAGGGGGAGATTTTAAGTAGCATATAATTGGTAATCATTACTGATCTTGAAAACAAGGAATGTTAGATAAGTTGCTGTGGTATCCTATGCCATTTTATGCAACAAGTGATAAGATCAGGAATCTGGCTCTCTTCATTGTGAATTGACTTCTTGCTCAGTTATCATTGTGTCCATGATGAAATACAAGTCATCGCATTATTCTCCTTTTGAGTGCTCAACCATGTCGTTGGCTTGTCTGCCTTCCCCCACACCTTCCCCCAGAGATCCGAATTGTCTTTTTGTTTTTATCGGATAGTAGTCATTTATTACTATTGCATTTTCAATTTAAGATCCTGTTGCTAGAGGAGTTCTCTTATGCTTCGCGTCCCCTTCTGTCATTTGTGAAGCTGCTTTGTTTTTCTACTCCTTTTGATTGAGTGCTTTGTTTTCGGCTGGTTCCTCCCCCCCCCC